>JANRGW010047013.1:0-20004 GCA_024733675.1 Psilopsiagon aymara
AGAGGAGAGGTGAGGAGAGGAGGAGTTTTGCATGCAGTACTTTTTTCATTGCTTCTGCAGATTAAGTGATGCTGGACAACAGCTTTTGTAGTGTACTGCAATAACTGAGTTATGGAGAGTAGAGTGGAGGAACCAGTGATTGCAGATGCAACTAGCCAACTTTGAGGGGATTATTGTTCACAAAAACTTGTAAGGTCTTCCGCTGACTTCCTGCAAGTTTGGATCAGATCCATTGTCAGTGGCTAAAACTAACCTGCTTTCCTCAGGCTTGCAGATTAGTAGAGTGAAAGATTCTTCTTGCCATAGAAGTATAAAGAAGCATGAGCCATAAGCAAACCCCCAGTTGCAGCAGGAGGACCTAAAAGCAGGATGCAGCATTGAAATGAGCCACAATGATTCTATTAACACAAATATGCCCCCCTACTCTGTGGAGGAAACTATGTTAGAGCCTAAAAAGCCTTCCAGCAATAACTATACTTCTATAGTGTTATTGCACAACCTCTGTTGTAAAGTGGGGGGGAACCAAAGAGAATACTATAAAGAAGTCGCCTTGAAATGAGAGGAGAAACCCCTTGACAATTGGATGATTGGTTAAAATTAGTCCCACTACACAAAAGCAACTGTTCTGATCAAACCCATGAGAATTAAGCTCTAACACTGAGGAATAAAAACAGATAGAGAGACAGGTTGAGAACACAGTTTTTACATAGCTCCACAGATCAAAACGATCTACTATTGCTTAGAATAACAGTCACAATTACTGAAAAGGAATTTTAAAGGAATAGGCACGGGAGAGGCCCATAGGAAGAAAAAGGGAAGACTGAAGATCTCAACAGCAGGGCTGAGGATAAAAAAATACTATATGACAAAATGAACTTTTCCAGAGCACACTAGGAAAACTCTGTAAGATAGTGTCTTTGCAGCTAAAAAGCCTGTCAGGAAATGAAAGTTTGGATGACTAAATAAAACTGATGAAAACGGGACAAAGATGGATGTGTCCTCTTTCAACTCTTTCAGTATCCGACAAGGTGAATGCCTCAATATTCCCACCTATGATATGCATGGGCTAATCAGTTCTCTGTCAACAGCAAGGCAGTCTGGTATTAGACATAATTCAAAATTGCTGGGAAAGCCTTAGATGGTAGGCGTTGTATGAATTATACTGGATTTATTTCTGGGGCTGCTGCTTCCAGAGCTGAGTCTGTGAACAGATGGGACACTGCAGCAAAGGGACCTCCTGACTGTTCCAGCTTCATGCTCTTAACCTCACCTTTGCAAGCATTACCTCCTAAATATATGTTTCCATTTCATCTTACCAACTTTCTAGAGTTGCTTTATCCACTGGCTCTTTGGTAACAAAGCACCACCCCCTACTTTTTCTGCCCTTCATATATTCTCTCTGCTCCTTCTTTTTCCACAGTCTGATCAGGAATTGGTCTATTGTCTTTCAAGCTCATGTGAATTGTTGTTTTTCCCCCTTGCACAGTGGATTCTCATTGTTAATATGTGAGTTATATGATTACCCACAGCTGGAAATTCGCTTCTGTAACCATATAGCTATTTCCTGTATTTTTAGAAATGGCTTTTTCCAGCCCCTCTTACATCTAGTCCCAGTAGTACTGGTTTTAAATAGAAACTTAAATTTATCTACAAAGTACTGAGTCCTAGCATCCCCCAAGAGACATAAGAATTATTCCCCATCTCACATATTTGACTGCAGAGACAGGTCTGCAATGGCAAGAGAGACGTATAGCTTGGTCATTATTCTTCCATGAATGGGCATCACAAGCACCTTTGTTCTGTTAGGGCATATAATCAACCCGTAACCTACACCCTGTACCTAGATGTTTCGCTCAGCTGCTCTGTAAAGTGGACTGCAAAGAGGCTGCTTGCCAGAAGCATCTTAATTGCATTAAGTGCTGTACAAGGTAGGAAGCTCATTTACTGTTTTTACAACTTTTGGCAACTTTTACTTCTGATTTTACTCAGAAGAGCTCATCCAGGTGGCCTGACATAAGTCTATAGGACAGAAACAGATGGTTATGTGGAAGATGAGGACATACTGCTGCGTTTGCTCTTAAAGACTAGCAGGAAACAGTGACGGAGTGCTAAGACAAAGGCAAGATCTAATGCAACAAAAACCAAGAGAGTAGATCACAGCCTACATTGGGTGTTTGTCCCCTCTTAGAAATACAAGAGGAAGTGAATGTAGTACCAGTGTACAATTTCCAGTCACTGCAGACCACTGAAACATCTGCACAGCTTACCTATGATAGGTCAGTTAGAGAATAAACCAATATATCGCCATGCTACTCTTCTAAAAAAACAGTGTGAGAGTGAGTAGTGTGCATAAATGATCTATGAGGTAACAGCTTAAACATTCTCTTGTTCTGCACATGGGTCATTCAAGAACAGCAGTGCATGACACAGGACATGCAAGAGCTGTCGGAAACACCTAGCAAGCCTGTAACTTTTGTCCCTCTTTCGTTTGCCCAAGATAGCAGAGATGACTGACCTCTATCAGTGATTCTTATCTCTCCTTCTCCCTTTTTCTTATCTCTCCTTCTCCCTTTTCCATTAAAGTTGGCTCCATGGGTACCATCTTAGCATGGGCATAAAGGCCTGACAAAATTATCAGTGCAACCAAAAGTATCTAGGAGAAGGCTTTATGGTTTTTGATGAAAATATAGCTTCCAGGGCTGGAAGAGAAAAAGACCCATTTGTCCTATGGCCTCTTTTAGTGGTGATAATTTGAGATCACACAGTTGACTTGTCTCAATTCGATAACTCCAAAGACAGTAACTGCAAGAGAAAATCAAAGGTACAATGCAAACCCAAAATATCTCCTCACTCAACTGAAGGAGGCATGTTCCTTTGTGCTACTGCCATTCAAGAAACTAATCAAAACACAGGGTTTAGCATCTCCTGACCTTAAGCAAATCTAAATATATTGAGGTTACATCTAAATATTACAATAAGCTGGGTATGCCTGTCCTTACAGAAACTGCATAGGCAATGTCAGCCCAACTGGTAGGTCTCCACAGTGCAGTGTTGCCTGGGAGCATTAGCTTGGGATCAGGCACATTAATGTCACGCTTGCCTGGAAACAGTTGTGCTGTTCCTGGATCAAATATGGGTTCATATTGTGGGAGACATCTGTGTCTGTGCCCCACACCCTGAGCTACTCCCATGCCGGGGGGGTGTTGCACAGGACACCCTTTGTGAAGAGGCAGTTTGTAAAAAAGCTGAGAGATCACACCCTGATCATCTGACTTCTGCTGTGGGATCTTTTCTTTTAGCCCCTCTTACAAAGACGTATAACATAAAAAGGCTCAATTTTTCACAAAGAAATATTTTGCTGTACAAGTGTTCCTGTGAAGACATCATTTCATGACTGCCCCGGTTCAGTTTAGAGAATGCGTGCAGGGAGGAGGGGTTAAAAATACTTAAGAAGAAAGTTTCCCCAGAACTACTCCCTGTTGAGTACACAGGGGGGATAAGCTTTGACAGTTTAGTTTTAAACAAGAGATAACATCAAATAGGCCCATGGGACTGGTTCCAATTATCAACCCAAACAAAAAGAACAGCTGCACCCAAAAAGGCCTGTGCTTGCAGTCGTATTTCATTTTAACCACATTACAAAGAAAAAGTCTCGTGATACACCAGGCTTTTGGGTTTTCTTTTTAATTCCACAACGTATTTAGTAAGTCACCACATCATATGGTGTAGGGATGCACAGTCGATTAAGCAGCCATTTCATTAACATTGCTTTTATACTCACATCAAAATGTCTTAGGTTAATCAAACCATTACAATTAGAAGGGAAAGCTAAAAGAGGAAATAACTGACAACTCTACCTACAAAACCCATGACTTGATGTCGATATTGTTACTGGTTGCCTGTCAAGGTAAAGTATCTTGGGATAGTATTTCCTTGGAGTTTTCACAATGATAATGAGAACAATTATATTTCTCCATCTGGAATCCATTAAATATGATTATGATTGCTGACTTTCCTACCCTTATTACTATCTGGATTAGCTAACCCCATTACAAAGACCATGCTCCCAAAGCTCACTTGTAAATATTGTTACATGATTTCCTGTCATCCAACCAGAGCATCTTTCTCTTTCTCTCTCCCTCTTTCTCATCTTTCTGTTCATGTACCATTTTACAAACTATTTTGCCCTTGTCTCAATTATAAGAACATTAATAGGTTCAAACTCCCAGGCGACCTGCATTTGCAGGTGTTTAAGGGGGGAAAATCAGCTTCCCTGTGTTGTAATGGCTCTTGTGTTGCCTCAATCAAGCGAATGGGTCCGTCCTGTAACTTGCAGTTGTACAGAGTGGAAACTCAATCATCCTGACCATTTATTTCATGCAGAATATGCAGTGAGGACCCTTAAGAAAGAAGTTATTACAGAGAAGGAAGAAGACAGAGGTTTTGTACTATAAACTTAATAAGCTACCTTCTCAATTCAGAAAGCTGAATTACAGGTTTAAGGCTTCCCAGAGTCTCTGATTTTCATTCCATGCTCATTTGCACTATTAGTAAATGCAGAGCAATTCCACTAGTTTCATTGAAGTTGCTCCAAATTTATACCAGTATAATAACGATCAGAATGCATCTTTATTTATCTGGAGAGTTTCTTTCAAATTTTGATAAAGGAGTATGTTAAAATTAGAAATGTTATTGGGTAAGGATCATTTCACAGTGGTTTGATCCTGTTTGGTCCTGTATGAGATTTACCCCAAAGTTTGTGCCTCTTCAGCTTCAAAGGTTAATGTGACTCCTTGTAAATGACAGTATCTGTGGCACCTGTAAGACACACTAGAGCTATACACTCATCTGCTTCTTGACATCAGACAAGTGTCTTTGGGTCAAAGCTGCAATGGTTCCCTCTAGGGCTCTACATGAAATTAATTCAGAAGAAGCTCTTACTCCAGTGCTCATGGATCCATACATTTTCTTCAATTATTTCTGCTGTACATCAACCCATGCCTACTGATTTAAACACTAATTTAGAGGTTCGTTAATGCATTATATCTTTGCACAGCCAGTTCAGAACTTTCAAACTGTTTGCTTTGTCCTCTGATTATGTATTCATTTTGACTTGAAAAAGGATTGTATAATAAGCAGCATTTAGAGAAGAGAAGAGAAGGCTGCAAGGAAACCTCATAGCAGCCTTCTAGTATCTGAAGGGGGCCTATAAGTATTCTGCAGAGGGACTCTTCATTAGGGACTGCAGTGAGAGGACAAGGGATAACGGGCTAAAACCTCAACAGTGGAAGTTTAGATTGGATATAAGAAGGAAGTTCTTTACTGTTACAGTGGTGAGGCACTGGGATGGGATGCCCAAAGGAGTTGTGAATGCTCCATCCTTGGTGGTGTTCAAAGCCAGATTGGACAGAGCCTTGGGTGACATGGTTTAGTTGTAGCTGTTTCTATCGGTATATGATTGTTTAATGACTATTTAAGGTGTACTGCCTGGGGTTGTCTAATCAGCCAGTTTTATTAGCTTTCAATGAATTCATAAAGTGATATTTAATCAGCAGTAAAACTTCAGTATTGAGCAGGGTGGTTTTTCATGTATGAAAAACATGAAGGTCAAAAACTATTGATTTCCATTATTAATTATTATTGTAGGCATTTATAAGGCAGCTATTGTCTTCTAGGAAAAAGATCAGAAGAATGTTTTCCTGGCCTACATTTTCTTCATTAAACAATGGGAAACTGAGTTTGATTCCAAACTTCTTGAAGTCAACAGAGAAAACCCCTGTGGTGAGGCCACTGCCTTTGGATCAGGTTCATGGCGAGAACAGTAGTTCACACTTTGCTACTCATGCATCTATGTATGTCAGCTGCTCTCTGTTCACAGCTACTTTTAATTCTTTTTTTTTACTCTGCCATTGTTGAAATAACACCTTCATAGCAAATTTGGGGAAGAACAGCTGTGAAGGGAATTTGGGAATGCCTTGGGGAAACACTCTAGGTGATCTAAAACATCAGGTACATGTTTCTCCCATTTTTTCTTTAAGGGGTCGGAGAGTTTAAAATTACTGCAGTCTCATGAACCCTTTCAACTAACCAGTTGAGCACCAACAACTGACTCTACGTGCTGTTCATTGCAAGTATGAGCTGAGAGGTTTTTGCTTAAAACTCACTGATAGAGGTTTACACTGACTCAATATCTCACTATTTACCACCAGCTAAGGGCATACACATGACACTTCCCACAGCTCAGCTGAAACAAAGTAGTTCATTAAGCCACAGTAACATGATCATGTTTTAAGAATCCTAATTGTCATAACTGTGGCTACCACTAATTTGCTGTGGTTGCGCTGAAATCTAACAAGTACCACCAGTATGAAATCTATATAGAAAGCAAAAGCTTTTTAAATAAATTTCCTTTACTGCCCAGATTAAATATCCAAGTTGTTCAGTGACTCATTTCCAAGTGGCAGAAGCTCAGATGATCTTTGCTGCTTAAAACGCCCTTTTCTGTTTCCATCTCATTTCTGCCCAGATTCCTCAGTTCGTTCTTTCCTTTGTGCTCATCCTTGCTAATGTTAAATTTATAAGACTGGAGCAAGCTACCCAACACAAGCACTATCCTTGCCAATAGGTGCATTGATGTTGATGGGCCAGCAGAATCAGAGTTGCCAGATAGTTATCTGGCCTAACTGAAACTACCACTGAAATCATCGGTTGGCCTTTATATCATTTCCTACTCAAAGAAAAACATCTTGCAGCAACATGGGCACTTCAAATCTAGCACTCATGAGGAATTTGCTGTGCGAAAGGCAGCCCTGTTGTCTTCCATGATGTGGACTTGAATCAACGAAGCATTTGGGTTGGTGTTTTTCTTTATGTGTTGAAGTGCCTGGAAGAGTTATAACTTTCATGCTCCTAACACAGGATATAGAAGCACATGAGAACACTTCACACCTTGCAGAATCAACCTATCATCAATTATCATTTCCACATGGCCATATATGCAGATCAACTTGCAAAGGCCTCCTCTTGGAGTTGCTTACTGAAAGTCAGATTCATCCAGAAAATTCTATCCAAAGTTACGTGTAAAGTTTTTATGAGATGAACTATGAACTTTCAAAAGTCTGGAATCTTGGCAATTGCTTATTGCCTGGAGGATAGATGCAGTTAGTATAGTGCCTTGTGGGCATGCCCTTAGCTGCAATCCTTATTGATGTTCCTTTGTTATTGCTTTCAAAACTGTTAAAATTCCTTCGCTTGACTGTTCTTAGCACTTATGTTGATAGGGAATACTTCAAAGGATACATCTTTACTCTATCAAATCTGCTCTAATTTTGTAGATGGAATCAAAGAGGCTCATTTTAAGTTTAGTCAAGTTTGCCAACTGTCCTAAGCTCAAGAAATCAATTCAATGTTGCCATGTAATCAACTTAAACGAGAAGCCTGGAACACAATAGGGCTCACTTTTCCTTGATGAAACTGTATTTGCTTCAGCCCACTTACACTGGAAATAATTTTGTCTCACTTTACTTACTCCCACGCTTTTTCTATTTCTCCAATTCTTCTTAAAGCTTCCCTGATGTATTCAACTCCCTGGCTGTGTTGACGAGCAGCTGACACATCAGTCCCCAAGCATAGCTCTCAATGGTGTCTGTTGAAAGCACAGCATCATGTACTTCCTTCTCTTTCTCACAGAAGTCTCCTCCTGCACAAAGAACTTTCTGGGTGTTCTCCTGCCATCATTACAACAGCAAGGTATATAATGAGAGTCTATGCACTTGGAAAGCTTTTGTGAACAATTAACAGATGACAAAACAGGAGTTTTGCTGCTGAAGTACTGGGCATTTTCCTTTGCCTACTGCAGCAACAAAAACACTTTTTTTTCTCTTAACAACCTATACAAAATTGTAAACCTTATGTCAGTGCTACTGATTTGTCCCTCATGTCGCGTTTGGTGCCACACATAACTGTGCTTCTAGTGGAAGCTTTAGTCTGAGTTATTATGAATTCTACATTCATGATACAAAAGGGAAATATTTTTTTTGTCCAGTTTTGGGGATTTTTGGTCTTGTAAAATAATTGTAGAGAGTCTAAGCTGAAGGAAAATGTCTGAATGCACTGAACAATTTCTGCAGGAAAAAATTATGCAAAACCTGGAAAGCAATGAATCTTTTTGAGCAAGGTGCTCATCCCATCTGGGACTAGATCAAGTGTGCAGAACAGAAGTTACATAGAAGGGTTATCAAAATCTTCATTCTTATCCCAGTTGCATGAATAGACCTTAAACATTACTCTTACTGTGATACAGGACCTGGCCAACTGCAGACTTTAGGAGTCACAGTATCAGTTCAGGTTTGTTCTTTTTGAAAGTTTTCTCTCAGTTACAGAGATTCCCAGTCCTCATAACCATTGTTGGGGTCTTTTGTAATTTATCTTGCATCATACACAACACACTGAAAATTGTTACTCTCTTGGGGAAACTTGTCTCTCAGATGCTATCTAAAATCAATATGTATTCAAAGATGCAAAATATGTGGCAGAACTGTTACACAGTTTCCATTTTAAAGTCCTACAGATGCAAGATTAACCCTGTCTCAGCTATAACAATTCACTCTACAGAGTATCCCCAGTTTCCAGAAGGAGAATATTCTCTTTTCTTACAAATTTAACCTCAGAAAGCTTACCCTGATATTTGGGGTTATATTTTACTTCCAGTGGCTTTTTGATTAGAATAGATAACACTAAAAAAAATTGTGTCCTGTGCTAAAGCTATATTCTCATTAAAAAAACAGCAAGAGAAGTCCAACCAGCAATAAAAATATGTATAATTCTTACATTGAATGTGTCCTGGAACCTTAGAGAGATGAAATAAGCGAAGCTGAGACATCTACAGTCACTTGCATTGGCTCTAACACTCCTCTTTTTGAGTGAAGAAAATTTACATGTTCACATCAGCTTAAAGTTGTAGTAAAGTCTCTGTTAAAGGCCAAACCAAAATAATATGTCAAGTACCTACAGAAATGAATAAACACATGTAAAAAGAAAAGGATTGCAGTGTAGTTTAAACATCATTTCCTTTGTCTTGTTCTTTCAGTTGCTTGACTCAAGACCCTCAGTACATAAGAAATTTGTTTACATGGATTTCAGTCTTCATGAGGCTAGATTGCACAGCAGAAACTCTGAGTATGTTTGTAAATATATATATGTGCAATTAAGTGTATTTGTTCTATTTAAATACAATGCCCCAACTTCTGACTGAGTATCAAAGGACTGCCACCAAGGTAAATGACCACAGATTAACTTTGCAATATTACCACCGCATCCAGAGGACAGTAAATGAGGTGTATGTAGAAGTTCAAGTATGCAACCGCATGTAAATTCACCAGTATGCAAAGAATATAGGTATTTCTGGATCTCAAGCTACATGTGCCTGTGTGGAGAACTTTCTACATGAGAGGACACGCTCACACCTACCTGTACAGCGTCCATATGTGCATGAGCAGCCACTGACAACTAGAGGAGTACATAAAGTGTGAGTGTGTGTGCCAATTAGGCTGACAACTCCCATGTTGATGAGACATAGCTCTGAATCCTGTGATTTCAAAGAGGCAGCAGTGAGAAGCAGAGTGGCCAGATCCACTGCCATGTGGGAGACATGCAGACGGCAAAGAGGGAGCATCGGCGTGACTGGCACATAAGCATTGTGCTACTCTGTGAGTATTTGCTGTGCATCTATATGGTCCCATTTTTTTTCTTGGCTTTCTCCATAATTCATTTAGTGGCAGCACCACTTGAAGAGGCTGTGGTATCTGGTGGAGAGAGAAGGAGGCTACCCATTCAGAACAGCAGCAACTTTTAAAAAAGAAAAGTTCTCTCAGTATCTTAGTTGTCTAAATATTTCACAAATGCTTTGCATTTCAAACAAGCAGGAAAATGAAGGGATTTTCACCTCTGTCCATGTGACGATGAAAGCAAGCAAACAGTGACCCTGCTCTTCAATGGGCCCATTTCCAGAGTTTGGAGGGAATCTCATTTGATATTCCCAACAAAGGATGTTCCTCATTATTAACCTTTACATTAAGTTTGTGCAATTCCTGAGCGCTTTCCTCCAGATATTCCCCTCTGTCTGTTTTTTCCCTTTCATCCCTTTTGAAATGAGAGTACAATAAAAGTGCAGGCTGACCTTGGTGCCAACACAAGCACGATGTCCCCTATGTCCTGCGCCTGTCACAAAACTCCCTTCTCCTGGGGCATGGAGAGGGAGGGTTGCCCTTCCAAAGGGTTAAGGCATTTTCAAATACAGATTTGTATCTTGGACGCAGAAAACAGCACGTGGGGATGAACAAGGTAAAAAAAAAAAGATCCTGTTTAGTTTCAGTGTGTGACATTTGCCTGGGGGAAGAAAGTGCAGAGCTTATTGGAAATCCTATTGTTGAAACTCTGACCAGTCAGTTATAAAGTGTCCTGATTTAATATGCCAGGGTTGTTTCATTTTCAGGGTCAATCACTCCATCTATGTATGCATGTGTGTGTGCACGCATGGTGAGCCTGAGTACTTGAAGAAATATTTTCAGGTTTTATGTTGCTTAATTTCCTTTACAGGAATTCATTTTGTCTTCAGCAGCACCGATCCCCAGCAAGATCCTTCACAGCATGTGGAGGAACATTTTGCAACATCAAATCCTCTGATCAAAGCCATGAAAGTTAGAGATTGAAGCAATAATTATGACCTTGATCAGGGTTTATTCTGTTACATGATTAATCATACACTATATTTAAAAATATCAGGTGCCTGCCTGCTGCTGGTGTGAATTTCAACTGAAAACAGCACTTATAAAATAGGTAGAAGAAAGGTCAACAAATCTGAGCTTGTTACGGCAACCTGCAAGTCCTACACATTTCAGTGTTTAGACATCAGTTTGCGATACCTGTTTTCTTTTATGACTCTGGGTTTTGTTACCAACTTACCGTTAATAGGGTTCAGCCAATGCAGATCTTTTGACTCTTTTTCTCTCTCTGTCCTCACCTGTCAGCCTTCTCTTCATCAACTGTATTTATTACAATCAAGCCCTGTCAACTGTCACAGCTTACATACAGCCTGCCAGTAAATATGTCTTTCCAGTCATTAGACATTCCTTCCAGTCACCTTGGGATTTCTACCTTGTCTATCTCACTCCAAAAAAAACTTTTGTTCAGAAGTATTAGACTCCCACAGAGCAGTGTCAGCTTGGGGCCATTACTGTAGGAAGTGACAGAAAACACCAAACTGTCACTCATTAGGATCTAGTTTTTCCAGAGTTGATGTAAGTCAGATTTAGCCCCAAAACGAATCATGATTTATTTAATATATTTGCTTCTACAAGTGTCAGCTCATCAACTTAAAATGTTTCTCCTTTAACTCTATTGAGGCCTGTACAGAAAGTTTTCTTTGAAACCTAGTTTTTGCTCTAAGGCTTGATAATTAGAACAGAATCGAGAACAGTCAAGTTGCTGCTCTACAGGTGCACTGTAGTGGCCCCTGGTTTTATAATTGTATGTACAAAGCATTCATGTCAGAATTAAGGCTGGACACGTGAGAAAATGCCACCTGGTGGGTAAGCTCTTTTTAAGCTGGCTCCCAAGTTCGCGGTGAGAAAATATAAGTCCATGGATAAGTTTAAAGACAGACAAATTATTAGCTAGGGAAGTAAGGATGGAAAATGAAACGAAATCCTAATAATTCCTGATTATGCTTCACCCTCTGTTCCTCCAAATAAGTCTTGTCAAGCCTATTGGAAATTCTAAAGGGAGATTTAGTGTAAGGTGTCCCTGCCCATGGCAGGGGGGTCGGAACTAGATGATTTTAAGGTCCTTTCCAACCTTAACTATTCTATGATTCTATGCTGAAAACTGTCTATACTTCTTATATGCAGAGCAAAACCATGCCATTAAGTTATATTCAGAGGTACTTCTGCAATTACATCTACTATAAAAGCCTTTGCTGAGAAGCATAAACCCAAAATGGCACCCTGCCTCTCAGTAAGTGTGTATGTTGAGCTGTGTTAGAACTGGGATGTGCACTAGTATCTTATCCCATGTAGAGCTGGAGAGATAAGCAAGGGGCCTTGCAGGTCAGTGGATCACAGAGAAACATAAAAGCAATAGGTGGCATTTCCATTGCAAAAGTGAAAAAAAAGGTGGGAGAGATAAAGGTTCAGGATCATTAACCTAAAAGATTTTATTTGCTTGCACCCACCAGACAGCAAGTCAGGTCCTCCACTGGTAGAAAGCAGCAAAGCTCAAATGACTCAGTGAATTTACAGAGCACAGACTTAGAGAGCTAAGTAACACAAGGAAAATGTCAGTAGCCAGATTTTGCATTCAAATAAGGATATCATCATTAATGATTCACTTACACAGCAGCTATTACAGACTGTAGGGGACTATGCAGTACTAGAAATAGCGTGATTGTACCAATGACTATTGGGTATGATGGTTTCACTATCAAAATGCAAACATCTTTGAGAGAGAGTGTCTACAAAACTGCAGGTTATACTAAGCAGGAATATACACACAAGTGGAGTAGAATCAATAATGTCCCATAAATCATAAATCACTTGGGATTTTTAGTGGACACAATTACCAACTTCCCATTCTTTCTGGCTGTGAACATAATGATTCCTGCCACAAACTGCCATCTGAGATTAAATATGGAGCACAGATTATGACAGTCACCAAGACAGTGAGCAGGGTTTATGAATCATCTACAGGATTTCCGATAGCTGTGACTGAACAGGCTTGACCCTGACAACTGTGTGAATGGGAGCAGGATTCATCATCAGGGATACTGAGAATTGTAGGTCATTTGAGGTTTCCTTCCTAAATGTGGGATCCATCCAGTGTAGCTCCTGACCTCTATGGGGCTTCAGCAGTCCTAGGATGCCAGCACAGGGGCAGCAATGAACTCTAAGACATTCAAAGCTACTTGCTTGGAATAACATTGCTGAGCAAAAAATATTTGGGAAACCACATTTAAACATTGTGTGCTGTATCAAAAAGGTGATCTTTCAGTATTGCTCTGCTAGCAAGTAAAATCAGCTATAAATACTTCTGACAAGGCTGAGCTTATTTTCCACCTTTTCACATGACAGCTCTAGAAATGTCCTGTTTAAAAAGCAGATACTTTTTAATGTTTTCGGCCTATCAGGAGAAAAAGTTGGTACTTAGATTTTTTAGCATTGAAACCCCAGGTTTCAGCTGATGAATATTGTGTAACCTTTCTTCTTTTTGACCTGGTGAATGATGAAGAGACACTACCCACTGGTAGCTAAACACAATTCATCATAATTTACCACTTCTTACTGAGAAGAAACAGCGTTAATTATAAAACAAGGGAATGGAGGGCAAAAAGTAGGGGGGTACCATTTGCCATGAGGTGGGAAAGCTTATTAACTGCCAGCACTGCAGCTCCAGCTCTGTACTAATTTTGCAATATTTAAAATTACATCAGGCTCCTAAACAATGCAGGAATCGGTATTTCCAACACACTTTTAATTCCCTCACCACCCTTGCCAACCTGATTTCTGCTTTAGAAATGCTTTTCCGCAGCTGGATTGCTCTCAGCCCTTTCTGCTTAAGGGACAGCAAGGGCACATCATCTTCCAAGACTCACTAAATAAGCTGGCCCATACAATACCATGCATGCAAAGGTGCTGCCCAGCTCATACTGGTTAACACCTTTTTACCTTCCCCAGGGAGGCTGGGGTGAACCCACTGGAAGGATCAGCCGTATCAAAGCCTTTCCAGAGGTCCAGACAAAACTGACCAATGTTTCCTTCTTTCATTATCAGGGAGCAATTGCATCACATAATTAACAATGATGATTTCATGCCAAGGCAGTCCCTATACCCAGGCACAAAGGAAGATATTGACTGGATTTGATTGAGCTCTTCTGTATTAAAAAGGCAGAAGATGCAGTCTGTGGGATGGCATTTATATGGTGGAAAGGTCCAAATTCAAAACCACCAACCCAAGGACCACTGAAACAATCTAAAATATTGCAGACTTGCAGAGCAAAGGTAAATGAAGTAGATTTTCATGAGTAGGCTTTCACTGAGAAGGCCTGTCTCAAACAAATATGCCAGCATTAACAAATGTTTGCAGCCTTTTGGAAACAGGCTTAAGTTTATATGGTTGGGAAGCAGAGATCAGAGGATTTAAGGGACCTTCTGCAAGATTTAAGGGACCTTTTGCAAGATTTAAGGGACCTTTCTGCTGGAGTTGCCCTCAGCCTGACTCTCTGCTTTTTCGCCTCTAAGTGATCTTGCGAACCAGCCTACAAAAATCTACTTCATCACAGCAAACACACCCCCAGTAGAGTCAACATGCTTTGGGTCAGGCCTAAGACTTGAAGCTTATACAGAAGATGGCAAATAAGTTGTCACAAAGCAGTTTGAGAAAGCAAAAAAGTGGCCACACATATGCCAGCCACACTGGGAAAAAAAAATGAAGGACCCCACACAGTCTGAAAAAGAGAGGAGATGGCTAGGACATGGCAACTGTCCTCAGTGTGCTCCTCAGCAAAACCCAAAGCAAGATCCGTAACAGGAGTATCATCCTAAGGAGGTGGATGTCAATAATACAACACAATTTCCACTGCCATGTGGGAGATGAAAGAGATACCTTTTCAAAGGAAGGAAATAATTCCTGTTTCCTTTGGCCTCCCACAGGGAATCTGCCCAGCACCCTCTCAGAGCACAATGTGACTCAACCAAAATCAGCTGCAGACCTTGCTAGGACAAGGACTAGCTCAGGAATTCCAGTGCTGCATCATCATTCTCATCATATCTTTGATTTTTAAGTACTTTTTCCATCAAATATGTCCTTTCATTTGTTACAGAAAAAAATCCTGAACCAACCTAAATCCCTTCATCCCTGGCCCTAATGATGTCCTAGAAAAGAGATGCCTGATTCTGTTTGACAAATCATCTAAAATGCTTACACAGACCTTACTGTTGCACTCAGTCTCCTTGGTGTGAAAAAAAAAAGACTAAATAGATGCTCGAATGTTGACTGAAGCAACACAATTATAGAAACTGCGAACCAACAAAGAGAATAATAACTGCTGGAGGTGTAGACGAGGGAAGCGGTGGGGGGAAGCAGGAATGAAGGGAACCTCAAGGTTAAATGAGCAATGGGTCAGGGCACACACAAAAAAAAAGTAAACAAGAGAAATCTTTCAGTATAATTTTGAAAGTAAAGGCAGACTGAATCATATTATGCAGGTGTACAGAAAGCACTTGTCTGCATTATGCCACCTCAAGTTCTTGCTCCTATTTCCTTTTGTCAAGAGGTCTTTGATTGAAGATGAGATTGTTTTCCAAAGAAAGGATAAAATGTCATGTGAATAGTTGAAGTGATAGACTGCAGTTTCTTGACTGCTGCAAGAAAAAGCAATGCTAATGGATTTGTACAGTAAATAATATGGGGCAAAAGGGAGAAGCAGTCAGGCTCAGCACAAATATGGAGAAGTCTGCTTGACCTTCCATCATTTGCAGTGATTTCCATGGGTTACTCAGCTCAGTGTAGTTCAAACTAGAAGAGAAGGGCTTCCAAATTTCCCTCCAGTGAGCCCCAGCCCAGATAAATGGGTCTTTGGGCATCACTGTCAATGCAGCCCTGTAGAAGGGTGTGCTCTCACCAAACAGGGTGTAGCAGGAGGCACACAGAGGTGACCTGTGGCTTAGCTCACACGGATGTGATTACACCCTTTCAGCCCCCCTTAACCTCCACCATGCCAGCCCCTCTGCTCTGCTCTTATCATCTCACTATGCACACACATACCTGTCTTTTTCCTTCCAATCCTTCCTCACCAACCTTTCTCAAATGTTTTCTCCAGTTGCAGCCGTACCCATTCTCTCTAGCCCTCACTCCCGTTTCCCTTGCAGTTATCTACTCCTCCCAGCTCCCATCTCTCACCCACAGTCCTGGGCATACTCTCATCTGCCCTTTTCACATCTGCTAACCCTTCCCACTTCTGCTTGTTTCTATTACTTTTTCTGTTTAGCTCTCGGTCCAAAATCTGCTCCCTCAGACACTTGTCCTTGTCACTGTGGCACTCATCAGCACGGCCCTTCCCATTCACCTGCTGTGCCCCAGGCACCAGCAGATGAGATGCCAGATTTGTACCTTGTTGGCATCTTGAAAAAAATTAACGATAGACTTTGGGCTTTTTTTGCCTCTAAGCTATAAGAGTACTTGGCTTTGATCAGTGTGACTTTGTGTCACAGGTTTCACAATCATTGGTGTTGCTGTGTTCTTTCCTCTAGTTTGTGCTGGGGCTCCATTTCTCCCTGCATTGTCTAGAGGCTGTCTCAGAAAAAGCACC
Source organism: Psilopsiagon aymara (assembly GCA_024733675.1). Classification (NCBI taxonomy): domain Eukaryota; kingdom Metazoa; phylum Chordata; class Aves; order Psittaciformes; family Psittacidae; genus Psilopsiagon; species Psilopsiagon aymara. Next base: position 16,361 of record JANRGW010047013.1, read on the forward strand.
TTTCTGGATGAGTAAAGATGGCTCACTTTATTAATGTCCAACATGACTCACTTTGGGGGAAAGATGGACAAAGATGGCTGCTTTAAGACATTTTCTCACCTTTGGGAGCAAACCCAGACTTACCACCAGTCAGGGCAGGACTGCAACCAGCCTCAAGAGTTGGGCTCAGCTTTCCATCCATCAACACATAACAGAAGACCTTTCTGAACCATTGTGAATATTAGGTTTCAGATACAAAAAAATACATCCAACTCCCTTTGGCCTTTTGGCTGAGATCAGTTGTAGTATCTGCTTGAGATCTGATGCATGCTGTATCAGGGATGACAGCACTCACTGGAAGGGGCATGTGCTCTGTGATCTGACAGATCTTGCCTGTCTTTAACTCCTCTGATCCTATGATTTGGCTGCCCTGTGGGTACATTGCGCACTTACCTGAAGATGCACAAAGAGCTGTGGGATGCCATCACACTGTCAAGATGCTTCATGAGACACCAGCAGCAGAAGACTTTCTGGAAATGACACCACATCATCATCATCATCCACTTCACGCTGCTAACTTTGTGGTACTGTTTCCTGGAGCCACCTCATCCTGTTCAGAAACAGCAGATGGGGTAAAAGAGATGAGGTACAAACATTAAAAATATCATTATCTGTTTTTTTAGCTATTGAGAGCCTAGAGTGAACCCCAGGACTTTGAGTGCCTCTTCAATCACTGAGCTGACTCAGAAAGCTCAGGAGGTGGCAGTGGTAGGAGACTTTGTAGACCACTAAATCAAACCAGAAAACAGGATGTGTTAGTCCTTAAGACCTGTCTGGAGCACATCAAGGGGAAGAACTGCACTGTTAGGGGGTCCTCAGTTTGGGAGGCATATGTTGGAGGTCTCATGCAGCTGGTAAATAAAGCATTACTTGGATTTCTCAACAAAATAAGACAGAGGGAGAGAAAAAGAAGGATAGAGGATAACTCCTTTAATGAAAAAGGTACAGACCCAGTACACCATTCCTCTCTGCCAGTAGTTAATTAGTTACAGTCATAAAAGACAGTGATCACTAGATACCTATCATTGTACCAATGGTACAAACAGGAGAGTCCAAGCAAGTAACGCATGCAGTTTGCTCAAAAGAGCCAATCAATCAAAAAATAAATTGAAAAGAATAAGAAAAGAAGACAGAAAAATACAAATTAAGATTAGAAGTACTTTATAATGAATTCCTTAACCAAGTTAATTATCTAATTGCTGTAAAGTTTCATTCACATACTATTTCAATGGAAAAGCTGGTACTTGAAATACTAATAAGACACAGGATGAATGGGTGAAGAGCTGGCTATTTGGCAGATCTCCAAAAGACAATTTTCAGCAGGGAGTCATCACTGAATATGAGTTTTCCTTAACAAAACTTATCAATGAGTAGTACTGGTCTGTAACTAGCTGGTGTTCTCCTCAGTGGATTCGGTTAGTAAACATCAGTAGCCTCATGCGTATGAATTAGTCTAAGTAAAAATTATGTCCCTATCAGAACATCTCTGCAAACTGGTTTTGGAAAATATCATCTCATTGAAAATGTTTCTGACCTGTTTTCTCAAAGTCTTCTCTGATTACAGGGATGGGAGAACAGAGAGAGACAAAAGGGAATCCTGCTGGTGCTGGGGATGACACTTGCAACACACTGAGACTCTTGGCAAGGGGGGAAGAACTCTAAGAGAAGGTTTTTTGATAACACCCCATAGCAAAATTACATAAATGCTTGCCCTCCAGAAGTGCCCATCTATCTCCACTGACTACAGAGGGAGCCTGGGAGACGAGCTGAAATTAGATGACTAGCTTTTAGATGCCAAAACTTCTAATTTGGCTAAACGTAGGTGGGAGGTTTCTCACCCTCGCAGCAAAAGCTATAGCAAAATTATGAGCACCCTCATAACCGGGCTAGAGAATACAGGCCAGGCAAGCATATGCTAGACTATGGCATCCTGTTGTCATGTTAAAAAGGGCATTACAAAACTGGAGGAGGCTCAGAAAAGAGCCACAGAAATGATTTACTAACTGTAGATAATGTTTGACAGTGAGAAACCTAAAGATCTCATACTGTTTAATTTATCAAAAAGAAGATTAAAAGGTTACTTCATTTCAAGCATTATCTCATAGGAATGCCATGTGCTGAAATGCTCTTTAATCTAGCAAGAATGGCACAAATATTTAACACTGAGAGTGATTAGCCAGTAGAATGAACCACCAAGGGAAGAGGTAGATTCTTTCTTTCCTAATGTCTTCAAATCAAGTCTGAATGCTTTTCTGGCAGATGTGCTTTAATCAAACAAAAGCTATGCTCTAGTCAGATGCAAGTTATTGGGCTGAATGCAGGGAAAAATGTGTGAAGAAAGAATGTGGTCCTGGCCTCAAAAATCTACAAATCTGTGGATGCCAAATGTAATTTGAACGTACTCGCAGGAATCAAAGTGTGCTCCTCTTTAAGGGATAGAAATCCCAGGAGAGTAGGCAGAGACGTGCCCCTAGCGTTTATTAACAGCAACTAGTTCTAAAAACTCGGCATCTCCTCCAAAACCCAGCTCTGACTTTCTGTGGCACAGCCCTTCAAATAAGGCTATCTAAAAAGAGACGTATCGAGCCATTCTGATTTTCATAGGTGGTGGGCACAGCATTCATGGCTCTGAGGTCAGAGGCATTTGTCAGCACTTAGCACCTATGGATGAGAATTTAGACACCTAATGAAAGGGCAATGCTTTGGGAATTGTTTCAATAGCATCTGAAAGATGTGTAGGAAAACCAGCTCTCAATTCCAGTGGTCGCTGTGCTCCTAGATCAGAGCAGCGCTTTCAAAATCCCTGCTTTTTGGCATCACCTCTCCTTGTCTCTGTTCTTTCAGTTGCAAAATAATCACATTTCCTGAACTGGACAGCTGAAAGGATTAACATTAGAGTGCTAGTTTTCAACCTGGAGGTCTGCAGACCTCTGGGGAGCTTTGCGGTCTGCTTCTAAGGTGTCTGTGAGAGGCGGCTAAGAAAAACAAGTCCATTTATGCTGTCCAGCACTGTAAGAATGTGCATTTCAAAAGGGACCCACTCCTCTGGAAAACACTTCATGGTCCACAAATCAAAAAAGGTGAAAAACACAGAAATGGAGGAACAGCCTGTAAGCGACTGGTGATTTGTAGCTGCTTTCCATGCACATAAGCCAGGGGCTGTTCAGCATCAGGAATGGAGGCATGGACCCACTGACTGCACCCCTGCCTGTTTCTGCCTGCTCAGGCAGCAGCTAAGGGCTCTGCCCAAGCAACCTATCTGTAGGCACTGGGGGGAATGCTGCCCCCTCTCCAGACATGACCAGAGACAAGTGCAAACAATGGAAATAAGCAAAAAAGGCCACAGGAAGCAATTACATCTAAAGCATCCCTCACCTCTTCTGAAGGTTCCCTGGCTGAAGCCTCCCACCTCCCAGTGCCAGCTGACAGGTTTTTGATTGCATCCTCTCCAGGGTGAGCTGCCAGGGTAGAGCTGCGGTCGCTCTCCCAGCAGCCACCGATGCTGACGCATTCAGGATCACTTCTCATCTTTGTCTCTAGCGTCTGTCACTTTCACCTATTCCCACGAGTTTGGAGCAATTCCCCCCCCCCCCCCCCCCCCCCCC
>JANRGW010047017.1:0-17683 GCA_024733675.1 Psilopsiagon aymara
CCCTGTGTTTTGGGATTTGGCTGATTTCTCTTCCCTGGCGGTGACCCACGCCTGCCTCTCCGCCGAAAGCTGTCGCTGCAGATCGCTTAGAGAAAACGCTCGGGGGGTGTCGTGGCCTCTGGCCTCCCCAGCGGGGTGAACCAGTGTGCTCTGGTAGAAGGTTTACAGGTTACTTCAGTGAAAGACTCGAATAAGCTTATTTTGTGAGGAAAGAAGAGTTCAGGCAGGTAGGCTGTATGTTACAGGTGCACTAGTGAGACATTGTACCCCATTAACGAAGATAAAGAGTGGGATAAGTCAAGCTTCTTTGTCACAATAAATGGCTGCCCAGCAAGTGGTGCCCCTGCAGAGGAACAGGTTTTTGTGAGCTGTGACAATTTGCAGCATTGTTCTTAAACAGCAGTGCTGTGACTTACTTAGACAACAGCAAAGCAGCGCGAGTGGTGAAGGTGGGTCAGGCTTGTGCTGTTCTGAAAGCCTTGTTCTCATTGCTGGGTCTGTCCTGTGTTACACAGTTACAGCTTTGGGGTTTTTTCTTTAATGCCCTTGAACCTCATTCGTAGAGCTGTTTCCAAAAACATCATCAGAATGATTAAAAAACAAGGCTGCTCTGCCATTTGTTGCCTGGGACCGCCCTGTTTAAACAACGTACTGGAAACATCACATATGCTCTCCTTGTGCCAGATGGGTAGCTCAGGTAAAAAATAAAGCTGCTGATATAATACAGAAAGTGCTTATATCATCTGTTTAAAAGATGGACTAGTAGTGTTGTGTGATTTGGCAGCTTAGTTATAGCACATAAATCACAAAGCTGGATATCAGAACTTTGTGTTCTCTTTTGTCATGCATCTAAACCCATATACACTGTGATCCCCAAAAAGGAAGACGGACAAGAAGTAACAGCAACTCTAGAACCAAATTCTTAAATCTCTCTATGGCTCTTTCCCAATTGTTTCAGTACAAATTAGACCTCAAAATACTTTTGAGAATTTGAAACTGGGTTGACTTTAATTCAGTTTGCTTTGGTGAACCTTGTTTGTGCTCACTCAAAGGCATATCTGAAGAGAGTTCTCAACTTCACAAAGAAAAAAGCTGTATGTAGTATATTATCTTGCCTGACAGCATGTCTGGGATCCGTATTCTTAACTTGTGCTCTAGGGAGGGAGTATTTTAATAACTGGGATCCGTATTCTTAACTTGTGCTCTAGGGAGGGAGTATTTTAATAATTGATGCTCTTTTTCGTTTAAATATACTCATGCTGTTTAAAACGTAAGCGCCTGTAAAATTTAGTACTGTGAAAACAACTGAGGCATATTAAAATTAAATCGAAGTCAGGAAGCTGAAAATGAAAGCCAGTTTGTCACAGCACATAAAAGCTTTTACAAATGTGGATGTGTGTGGGCAAGTTGGTGCCTCCAAATAGAGAAAAGGCATTGCTTGTGTGTATCCCACTGTTTCTTCTCTCACAAAGAATGCAGCTATTCACACCTTTCTGAGTGTCACTGAAGCCAGACAGACTGTTCTGAAACCTTCTGGCCAAAGGTTTATCAATAGAATCTTGACATTCTGAGCAGGTGTAACTATGTCCTGCCTGCACACCTGAGTTATGCTGTTATGCATGTTTGCCAGCTGGAGAAGCTGAGAGACCTGACAGTGAAAACTCAGGCAATATATACTCCATGAAGTTAATTTTGAAGTCCTTATTCAGTCTTCTGAAAGTAATTAATTTGTTAAGTGGATTTCTTTTGTCTGATTCATTTTTTCTGGTTTATGAGGTGAGATAAGAGCAGTAAAACCATGGTGCATGGCTTGCTGCCATGCCATGCGAGGTCCTGCTTGTTTTAACTGCCTTACATGGGAGGCAGCAATAGCTGAGGCACTCAACCTGGAAAACGTACTAACCATACCAGTGTAGTTTTAAGATTAGTAAAATGTTGGGGCCTTCTCTGTGCTTCATCTCTGTTCCCCAGAGCCTGGGAGAAGGCTGAGGTGGTGGGAAGTCCATCAAGCTGGATTTATCATTTTGTTTCCAAGGCACTTTTCTTTGTATCCCCAGCTGAGATTGTCATGGCAGTTTCTCCTTAAGCTGTCAACTGACGTTTTGTCTGTGTCAGTGCCCTGGAGATGTTGGTTTCGTTTAACTGTAAGCTGTGCCAGCACACTGAGCTTACCTCTGCAACCCTGCTGCAAACTGTGGACATTAATTCTTGTTGTAATGTGCTAATATACATTTACAGAACTGCTATATATGTTCTAAAATACTACCAAGTTAAAGTTTGAGATCTTTGCCTCTAAGGGCAAGCCAATATTAGTTCACCTGTTACTTTTCATTACTTTGCTAAGAATGCTGCCTGGGTTTAGGGGGGCCAAAGGACGTGTGGGCAAATAAAGACTTTTATCTCCTGGCTTGCAAGAAATTGACAAGCATAAATTAAGCTTCTTGTGCATGTTCTTAAAGCTTGAACTCTCAGATCAGAGAAACATGTCTACTGATTATTTAAAATTCTTCTTTTTTTTGTAGACTTCCTTTGTTGTCGATGAAGTCAGTGCCATCATTAAGGAGGTAAATTAACACTTGAATTTTGTTGATGTGAAAGTGAAGTATGTCGTATGCTGTGCGCTAAAAGGCATTCAAGAAAATGTGGTAGCTGAGATGTGATAGATTTCTAGCTAGACTGCTATCAAAGTATAATTGCTAATTTAACCAGTGTACATACTTTAAGTGGAATTGATACCTGGCTTTAGTTGTGATGTGCATTGTAAATCCAGAAGATACTTAAAGTAATTTCATATGCTCCTCTCTCATTGCAGTGTATCCTTATTAGGGCTTTTTAGGTTAAACCCTATAGATTGCATGTTTCAGTAGCATACAGGGCTTTTTATAGGGTGTCTATTAGTTGCATGTTACTGTGTGTGTTTGAGTTGTTTATCCTCCAAAATGAGTTCTTGATTGTTTGGGATGATTAAACTGTTCTTGTTGCTAAGAAACATGAATTTCCTGTCTAGAAAATTTCCAGAGGGATTTGGGATGGTGTTTTTATGTCCAGAATTCCTCTTGTAGACTAAACTAGTGCAGTCATTTTCTCATTGCGAAACAGCTGGTTTGGTCACTCTGTAAATTGAATGCACATGCTTCAGTGCACGCTCCTGTCTCTTCTGAATCTGAAATGATTTTGTGGCTATTTTGTAAAAACAATTTATGTGAGGAAAAAATGTGTCAATGAAACCATGCAGCTTTAATGTATTTACCTGTATCTTAAAGGGGAAACTATCCTTGTAAGCAAAGTGGACTATTTGGCTGAAGGCAGCTGCTCTCTTAGTAACCGGCAACCACATGGGTCTTCTGTTTCATTCTGGGGTTTTGTTTCCCAAAAATAGTTCTGATGACAAATTTGAAGATCATTTCCATAGAGGAATATGTACGAATGAGCTGAGGTTAAATTTTTATAATAATTGAAAACACTTCCAATGATCAGTATGGACGAGCAGGATTTAGGTATTTTTCTGTGGCTATGGGGAATGGGCTAATGGGTGCCTTGTGAAGCTTATTGTGTGTACTTGTTGCCAATAGGCCATAGAAAGTGCAATAGGTGGCAATACCTACCAGCACAGCAAGGTGAACCAGTGGACAAGCAGTGTGGTAGAGCAAACGCTGAGCCAACTCACAAAGCTGGGGAAGCCTTTCAAGTACATTGGTGAGCTCAGTTTTCTCTTTGCTGTTAAAGCTCCTACAGGCAAGTGCGCTGATGGGTAGGGGTGGGGGAAGATCTTGGCAAGAACCATGTCTGTAAACTACTCATAAGCATGTATATATGTGTGTGCTATGCTAAGCAAAAATTGAGCTAAATGTTAATTGACATCAGTGATAGATAAAGAAGCACTTCTCTACTAACAGTGACCTGTGTGATTATGCAAAAGAATGGTGCTGGGCTACATACAGCAAGCTCTTGCTTCTGGGACAACTCCAGTGATGGTAAGAAATACAACAGTTGGACTTTTCAGCTCATCCCCTTAAGCCTAGGCAACATACTTTTGTGTTTTCCCAAATGCTGTAGTTCTGGAGTAATAGCAAATACATTGATGTGTTTTCTGTGTGGCTGTGGTGCCAACTCTGCTACATATGAACTACTTAGCTGTTTGTGAAAGCTTCATGCTAAAGGTCTAAATGTAAATTACAAACCTGCACGTAAGGGTGTGCATGTAATCACTGTTACACTCTTCTGTCTCTGAAACCCTTTTTTGTATTTGTAGGGACCTGCACTGTGAGATGGGAGAATAAGACTGTGTACTGTATTGTCAGTGCCTTTGGACTCGCAATCTGATTGCCTTGGAATCATTCACCCTTCTCTTTTCTACTCCAGCACCTAAGTCCACCTCTACTCAAACTGTGAATACACTGAACAACTTCTGGTTTTAATGTACTTTTTTAGTAACTTTTTTCAAACCTAGAAGTGTGAAAACATGCTGTTACATGGGTTATGTTTGTTCTTAGTATCATAGCAGTGTTGCCACACTGTCTTAACACTTCAAGAACTCTTCAAGGTGCTAATACTGAAATCTGCTGCAGTGTAAACATTTTCTCTAGATTCCTTTTTTAAGACCAATCTAAATGAGACACTTTCATACTTTGTACTTTTGGTTAGCATTAAATTATTGAAATTCATAACCATTGGCGTGATTCATTTAAACTTAACTCTTGATATTTAACAAGTTCCAAATCTTCTCATTCTCTTCAAGGTAGCAGAGGTATGTACCAGAATGCAAAGCACTTCCATAGTTCTACCCAAGTCACTACAAAATTGCAAGAAAATTAGATGATGCTTATTAGAAAGTAACTTGTCTGCATTTCTGGTACCTGTTTAATCTGATTGTACAGTTTTGAAGGCATGGAATGATAACAGAAATAACTATTTTCAGTGAACAAGGGCAGATAAGGTTTTCACATTCTAGGAGTGCTCAGCAAGCTGTATGTGAGTAACCATTCACTCCCACAGCCAGTTATGTGTGTTGAGTAGGTCTTGAACTTCCCTGCTATCCTCTGTGTTGGTCTTGGTGATAATGTGAGATGAGTTCTGATAGTTGGTAAAATATGAACCTTTCTGAAAGGGGGAAAACCACCCTCAGGGGGACATGACTAAATACCATTTGAATAAGTCTCCTGCCTTCCACAGTAAAGCTGCAGAGGAGGAGCATGTAAAACTTCTTTTCATTATAGGCTTGGGTAAGTTTTTGTTTGTCAGCAAATTGAAGAAATAGGAGCATGCTATGAATTTCAGACTACTGCTGTGCTGCTGCTGTGAGCAGTAGCTCATTGCTGGCAAAGTTGAATTACTCACAAAGCCAGCAGGGGAGAGGATTCCAGGCTGGAGGCAGTGTCAGTGACCTGCATTTGCTTACATTTAGGAACCTGTCACACATTTTCAGAATCTGGCTCCCGGCTGATGCCATTTGCAATGAGATCACTGCTAATGCAGTGTGTTTCCATGATCTGGAAAGATGCAGTGCTGAAAACTCCAGTGGCAGCAGAGGGTTTGCTATTCATAGTGCTGGGTGTGGGGGTTTCTCTCTGCTGACTGCTCTGTGTACCCAACCAGACTGCAGAACTATGCTGGGCAAGGCTTTGACTCTTCCTTCCTACCCATTTTTGCTGTCAGCAGGTTTGGGCTTTGTACCACACGACTTTAAATACAGTTAAAGGCTGACATGTTTTTGTTAGTGTATGAGTTTCAAGACATACCTGTGGACATGTCTCATTTATGACAGGTCAGTTTATTCCAGCATATGTCCTAAGGAGTGTGATGGAGCTATATAGAGTATATATACTGCATTTCAGAAGTAGACAGCTTTAGCACCAGTTTGACAAGAAACTTAATGCTCAGCGTTCAGTGTCAGAAATGATACACCACCTGTAAAAAGAAAATATTAAACCAAAGATTGAATAAAGTGCCTGAAACTAGTCATCAGGGTGAGAAAGAAACTTGTTATGAAAAGAATAGATCTTTAATCTCTGAATTGCTAAGGATATTTGTATTTGATCTGGATGGTTAGATACTTTATCTCGTTTCTATCAGCGTTCCAGAAGGTGGCTGGTAGTGAAGCACCTCCTCAACTGATTGTTTACATTTAGAAGAAATAGTTTCATGCACTTTAGAGTCGCTATTTACTATTAGAAACACTTCACTTCTTGCTCAAGCTGTTCAGACATTCCTTGTCCTTTGTTCATGCCAATAATAGCAAAGCCCTTGATTTTTTATTACCCCCCCCCCCCTTTTTGCTGTTTGTTGGTTCATGAATGTACTAAAGTGTAGAAAAAATGGGATGCTTATCAGTGTAAGAGCTGTATGTGAGGAAAAAACACGGTAACATTAAGTTTTACTCCAGAGGTAGATACTGGTTAATCTGTACTGTCACAGCCTCTCGGATCTCATCCTTATGCAACTAACCAAGTTTAAATATGCATAAGAAGATACATGTGAACTGCAAATAACAGACAGATGTATGTTATGAAAATGGTGCTAGAAGGAAAACAGAACTAAGCTACAATATAAAGATATAAAACTTTATTATGAACATATTTAACAATGATTATGCACATGAAGTTCTTCAAGAAACTCAATACCCAGCTTTTGCTTAAAGTAAAATATTATTTTTTCCTTCATATTCCCTATTAGCATGAAGTTTTCCAACATAAATGGATAATTTGCTGTCATTAACACATCTTCTAGATACACAGGATATTCAACACGTGTCCTCATGCACACTGTCTCAAAGCAGCATTTAATTACAGCTTCTCATTAAACAGAGCATTTATCTTACACATTTTAATACCATTTTGGTACACGATTTTCCCATGTTTTCATATTACATATTTACAAATTTCTCAAAAAAGTTTTACAGTAATGCAAAGGTTGTTATTACTGGCATCAGCAAAAGGAAAACGGGGAAGAGCTGTGTGGCTGTGAACACCAAGTTGTTGTTTGGCTGCAAGAAAGACAACAAACAGCAGCTTTCCATAGCTGGGCCTCCCCAGCATGAGTGCCATGGGCCCCACTGCAGTCCCTGCTTCTCACTGAGGGGTACACCTCTTTGCCAGCCCTGGGAAGTTTCCTGCCCTTTCCAACACCAGCTGTTTTTAAAGGAAATGCCACTGAAAATGGCTGCCACAAACAACTCGCACTCAATGGTTACTGGTGTCTAAAATGTCCCTCTTGATCACTGCGGTGTTCATGGAAGTTTTGCAGTTACTTAAGAGACAGCACCTCCTTCAGAGCAGGAACACCATGTGCTGTGGGGCCTGTTTGTATAGTTGTCTCATTTTATACAGCTCCACTAGTGATGGAAATAATTACTTCAACAATAATGAAAGGGCAGCCAAGCTTGTTTCTTAGCCAGATACCTTTTGTTTCACCCTTAGGTTACAATACTTAAAGGTGAAATTACGCCATCTACTCCCAAGCTGTTTACAGTCCCTGTTGTAATATTCTTCAAATGCTGTCTCTGCTTTCCAATTGTGAAAATAAGAAGGGTGAAACTGAGATTTCTTACTGGCAAAACTATTTCCTCACTTGCTTCACTACTTTTGCCTTTTTACTGTATATTGAATTTGATGTGACAGTGCTTCATTCAGCCAAGCTTACAGCTACACGCTAGCATTTCCCAAATACAAAGGTATTTTGCATGGCAAACATCATTGCTTAAATTTCATCTCTAAAAACTAACAAGGAAATTATTTTCTCACTATTTTCATAGTGAGATCCTTATTTTAAGTACACATTTCCCATTCTCAAGCTTTCCTATTTCCACTTTGAATGCAGTGATGTAGAAAAGTTAATGCAAACAACACAGCAAGGGAAATGGGCCGAGAACATCTTAGAAAAAAATCATCTCAAAAGTTAGATTAAAAATAGCTTTTTTAGTTAATGAAATCCCAAAGCATGACACTGTATTTCAGGGTTAACTAACCATCAGTGCAGAATGTGATAAGAAATAGGAATACAGTTTGCACATTGGTTAGATCAAACATCTCGACAGAACAATTTAAAACAGAATTAAGAAATATCAGAGCCAAACACATGGAATATATAAGGATCATGTAAATATCAGTGTTTAAAGATCCAAATCCTGTACTCACTCCAATGGAAGTCAAAAGGACCTGGGGTATGAGGGATGCCGAGGCAGCTTCCAAGTCTGCCTATGCACATTCCAAACAGGGTGAGTCTCAGGAGGGGTGGCTAGGGAACAGTAAGAGTGAGAATGGACCCTCTGATTTTAGGATACAAAGATTATCTCCTGTATTTGTTAGAAAACAAGCCTAAGAGGAAGCACTGAGGGTACAGGTTACTACGATCACTGGAGAAACAAAATACCACTAACTCGAATACTTTAGTGTTTTCCTATATGTTCTATTAAACTGATACCAATTCATTAAGAAATTAAGGGGAAAACCCTTCCCTTCCCCCCCAGCAGTTTCTTTGCTTTAGCCATCCAACAGTGCTTTGGCTTCTAACACATAAGTGATCCCTGGTTTTAAATTTCAAATACCCTCAAAAAATTTCACAGCTCTACCTATTTTATAGATTTCCCTCAACACACACACACGCAGTATCTTATTACCTTTAGCACAGCACCAATTTAATGTGAACTATTCTATGATAGCAAGGGTGCAACCACCTGAGGCAGTTCCTTTGGTCCTTTCTAAGCAAACTGCTTGGATCTGCCCTGCGAAGTCTCCCCTTCATGATCCTGAACAGCTGCCAGAAGGTTCCTGCAGTGGGAGTGGTCTAAAACAGTTGTTGCATCAAAGCAGAACAAACCTAATTTTTCCCCAGTCCAATCCAGCAAGTCTAATAGGACTTCAATCTCCTGTTTAAACTACTTCAGTGAGGAGCACAATTTCCTAGTGTAAGCCAGCACCATTTTTTGTTGAACACCTTCCGGTGCTTTAGAGTCTTCTACAGCAGCAGGGTAGAGAAATTTTACAAGAGTAAATCACAGTAACAAGTTCATGGAAAAGAAAGATACCTGTAGTTGAGTGCCTGAAAACAAAAGTATGTAGAGACAAATAGCATCCACTTAAATAATGAATTTAACAACGGTGTAGGAGAAAACCAACTTTCAAACAGAGAAGCAGCATTGTACTAGGAATACTTAATTCCCATCTAACTTTGTTCCAGGACAGACTGCAATACAGATTATCTCAAAATGTGCTAGTAAAAGTTCTGATGAGTATAGGTGGTGACTGTGGCTTGACAGAGAAGTTGAACTGCACAGAACATGCTCAAAAGCCAACAATAATGCACATTCAATACATGAGCAACCACAATTGTTCCTGGGATGTAGATTAACTATCTACTAATACATCTTAAGGAAAAATCCTGATGTAGAAAAAGTCTCTAAAAATGAAATGTTTGGAATTTGCAAATTTTAATTTGCTGTGAAGCTTTCATACTGTATTCTCTGTAAGTGTAACAATCACCCCCAGCATACAAAAATCCAGAAAGAGGAGTACTGGCTTCCTTCTAGGATTTGTTGTTGCCTAAATAGTTCCATTTGAACAGGCTGGTTAGAAAAGCAAAACAAAACCCAAACCAAACAGTTCTGTTGTGGCAGTAAGACATGATATAAACCATACATTATGCAAATAGTTTTGCACCACTGAGGCTATCTGGCTCACTAGAACTTGACTATTTGCACATATCTCACACTTATAAATCTGGTAAGCTCATTTCAATGAATTACAAAAATGGTCTTAAGTTTGTATCACTTTGAAGAATGGAAAGCTTGTGTTTTCCTGCATCAAACAAAAACCAACCAAACAACACCCAAAAAGAAAAAAAAGAGAGAAAGCCCTAAGACACTTCATTCCCTGCCTCCAGCTCAAAAGACTAAGGTAGGCAATCAGAAGTGAAACAAAGGACGCAGGTGGAAAATACACAAAGGAGCCAACACAAATGCAACAGAGCAATGACAGTATGCTGTACACAACCCTCAAACCAAACCAACCCAAAAAACTAAGCAGCAAGGAAGCAATTTTAAAATCAGGATATAATCAGTGATACTTGTAAATGGAAATAGACTTAAAGACTAGTCCACAGGCATCCTGCTATCAGGCATTTTATAAGACAGGGAAAAATTTTGCTTTCTGAAGTTTTCACCACAACCTTTTCAAGCATTCTTTTCTTCAGTTTAAACTTTGTAAACAGAAACAGAAGCAGGATGTCCTTCCTGGGAGTCAGTGTTCAGATTGACAACAGACTGCAGGGAAGCTAAGAAGTTGTCCATCTAGGAAAACTTCAAAATTGGTTTAATTTCAGCTGAACAAGTCTGCGTCAGAATCAGTCAGTCACTGTCCGACTCCTCTTTATACTTGGCTCTAATAGCTTGGCCATTCTGAAGCGGCATTTCTTCATAGTCACTCCTGTGAAAGAGATACTTGTGAAAACTTCTGAACACAGTGTTTAGGTGGAAAGTCCAAACTAAACAGGAGAATTATAAACTGCATTGAGGCACTGAATTGTTACTTGGGTAAGAATCTGGTATTTTTTTTTCTTCCCTGTTAGAGGTGTGAACAATATATATGACTTTTCCTTAGAAGATGATGCATAATAGAAGTTATTCCAGCAACTACAAGCCACTTTTCATAAGGATCCATACAGAATCAAGCTGATACTGCTACTACTCATCAATCTAAACAAAAGCAGGCTAGCTCAGACAAACATATAGCTAAGTTTAGCACAGATTTGCTCATTTCACCCCAGTATTAATCCCATCCTCACTGTTCCAGCCACTTCAGTCAGTGTCTGTGGTAAAAGGTGAAAGTATCAAGGGCAGCTAATGCATTTGTTCAGTGTCCAACACAGACACACCTGATGGGGGTCAGTTTTAAGTACTGCTATAACTCTCTTATTACAGAAACACGAGTCTGGGACTTTCTGTTAGATTTGATTATTCTTATTTCAGTCAGTGATGGACTTAAGAAGAGCCCTTCTTCCATGAAGCATTTACATACGAGCTGCCCCTTCACCAGCTCCACCTGACTTTCTTCCTGGTTTCAGAGGAAGCCCTTTCCTTTCACGGTGCCTTCACCCCATGACCTACCAGTACCTAGAGGTGCTTTCTTACCTATCTGTATCAGCGTCATAGCAATCCCTTTTAGAAACCAAAAAAAGAAAAGACAAGATAACATGCATTGTCATTGCATTTCTATTTCAGAATAAGACTGTTATTCTGCTCAGAATACTTTCACTAACAACCTACAAATCCTTCACCTACTTAATGAACATGGAAAAGAACATTACAAAAATGACACACCTAAAGTAACTCTTCATAGGTATTTTATAATCTTACCCATAAATCACATCATCATCTGAATCATTCAGCATAGAAAAAGCAGGATTGTCTTTCAACTGTGATTCTGGAAAATATAAATAAGAGTTAATAAACCAAATATATAAATGTGGCTTTACTTCTAAGTCAGTGCTGTAGCAACAGATTTGACAATTCCCAAGGTAGTCATGACTACAGTTCAACAAAACTATACCCAAACAGGAGTTCTCTCTGTTAAGTCCTTCACATCCACAACATTATGGTATTCTTAAGAGATAATGTAACAATCTCATTGTTCATTATCAAGAGGTAATGTAACAATCTCCATGTGGTATAAGTAGGTTTCCTCACTTGTGCAGGCTCCTATGTCATATTATTTCAGCCTGCACATAAGAGTAATTAAGTCAGATTTCATTATTATTAATCATTATTGAAAAGCACAGACTTCTTTGACTTCTTGGTTATTTCTAAGCTACAAATACAGTAGACCAAAGCTGTAATCCCTTGTATGCAAGTCAATGATTAGCTAGTTATTTTTTACCCTTGTAATAGGTAAAAGAAGGACCTTTATGGTGAGAAGAAAGGAAACACATAACTTTCCATTAGTTATTTATGACAATTCCCTCTACTTTGTTTTAAGGCCTTTATTTCTTGCACAGTCTGTGCTGCTTAGCTGCAGTGCATAATTATATGCAAATAAAATTCAATCCAGCAACTTGCCATAAACATCTTTTTCCTGGCATTACCTTCTGCCTTCTATAAACTAATATTTCTTGTGACCCAACACCAAGTTTAACTTTATTCTCACCCAGACATTTCTCGTCTTCTTAATGTGAAAATAACATTTTTCCATAACAGTTCTAGCTATATCAACTCTAAAAAGTTCAGAGAAAGGACCAACTCCACTGCAGCCTTCACCCTGCATACCTGTCAGCACACAGGATGTTCTTGGGCAGGGGGATCGATAATCTCATCTAGGCTCCCTTTTCCATGAAAGTTTGGACCAGATGATCTCTCCAGGTGCCTTCCAACCTGGGCTGTTCTATGGTTCTGTATTTTAAACTCAATGCTTAAAGTGAAGAGTGACTTGGTACAAATATTTACCATATGTATCTTTCTCAGTTAGAAAGGGATGATATTTTATAAGCACCATGTGAGGCAGATTACACCCTCAACATAGGAATCATTAAAAAAAAAGTACTACTGATTCAGTGGGCCATGTGCAGCTCAGTTGTGTTCCCCAGAATTCCTCCCATGTTGGAGATCAGCTTCACTCCTCCTTTCCAACATCATGTTACCTGTTTCAGAGTCCAATTTGTCAGCATGCCCACGTTATCCTTTCTTAGAACAAAGTACAAATGAAGTATTGTTGCTCCTTAAAGACTGTCTGTGAGTCAGTGCTGAAGTTGGTGCATCATATGCAAACATCATACTGACTATAAGCTTGATCTGAGTGCATAAGGATTCAAGTCTAGCTAATCAGTTGCATACATTTTATATGTTCCATCATATTTCCAATGCTGCACTGCTCCTGAGTAAATTAATTTCTGCTTCAGTTAACTTTTCAAATTCAAAGAGTATTCAAACTTTGCAAATTCAAATAGTAACAAGACAATCAAAATATAAAGGCGTTACACAGTGTCTGCTAATACACCAGCTTGTCATCTGAGTTTGCCAGACAATTGCTTACTTACCATACAGTGCATTCTTTGAGGGGGAATACACGAAGGCTAATGTGTAGAGATAGAAGTTCAATAAACCATAAAAAGATAAGAATTCTGCTGGTATTAAGTGTCAAGGATATTTCTCAATACAGCTGCATACATATTAACTTTAGAAACAAGACCAAAACCATACATAAGCTGGTTCAATGGAAAGGAAGTTTACCTTACCAAAGTTTGAGAGTGTGAATGGCTGAACAAACCTGCATGTTTCAAATTCAATACCCACTAATGCACTCAAGCCATTTCAAGGTAAAGCTCCCACTGAAAACAAAGCTTTAACACAAGGAACTTTTGCTGCGGTGAGGTCTACTCTTGAGAGTTGCAGCATATAATTCTGCCTTGGGTGCTTTACGACAGCTGAGCAAGAAGGCTTCTTGCCTTCATTTTTGGGAAAATGCTAACGGCTTTAACACTAGCTCCCATCACGTATCTATGCTTATCAGTAAGGGCAGTTGCAGTTACACAGGCAATTTTACAGAATAGAATGAACCGGCACCTCATGGTTCAGGTCCAGAAGTACAATTTGTAATCCTGTTGCCAACACACATCAGAAATAGTCTCTCTCAAGTCAGTTCTCTGCCATGACCTCTTCCACAGGTAGACTGAGACCAATACACAAATGCATTTTAGTGACTTCTAAACTGTTAATTTCTCAAATACTTTTGTATGTATGCCAACTGAGAGGTGTACAGCAGGCTAAATTTACACAGTAAATGCAGCCAAATTTGTCACAATAACTTGTTAAAATTATTTGAATGCATTCATATCTAGGCTTGCATTCCTTTCAAGAGTACTAAATGCAGCTGTGATTTATGTGATATAAACAAATTAGACTGAAACTGTCTCAACTCATAATCTTAACAAAGAGCCATTACAAAACGCTGACATGAAACCTTGATCAAAATGAACTGAACTTCAAAAGCTCACCTAAGAGTCAAAGATCTCAGTCCTTAGGTACATCATTTTAAAGTACATTCCACATGAAAAGAGATTAATATTCCTGCTTCAGCAGTATCACAACACAAGGATATAATTCTGGTAATGAGTTGACAGCTCAGCAACAAAGTTGTCCTGTAGAACTTGTGCTCCAAAGCGCAGGTACAGGATAACAATGCTGTGGAAAAATGTTAAAGCATACAGGTGTACTATGCCTTTAAACTCAAAGCTGAAATAGTAGCTTGATGGAAGAGTATATGAGAAAATAATTATATTAACATGCTGTTTATTTTAAAACATGTTTGCTTTTATAGTTTGAAATTAAGAATGATTCTTTCATGATTAGAAGTCAGCAGTCAACTGAGTAAAGTGGAGAAAAGAAATCTCCATGGTCTATTTCCCTCAGATTTCATCTGCTACAGACAATCCAAGAGTCAACAAATTTGAACAAACTGCTTACCAATAATCTAAGCAACCAATTCTAAACTCCTGCTTTGACTAAGGGAAACTCTGAGAGCTCCAAAAGAGATGAAGGCCACTGCAGACCACTCAGCAGCACAGAAAACATCTCTGCTAAGTGAACCTCTAAGTCTTGCAGTGGTAATAGAAATAATGTAAAGTTGGCTCTAAAAAGGCCAAGAAGCATTAAAAAAACAAGAAATGCTTGCCATAATAATCATATCAAAAGACATTCCCCAGTTTCACTGACAATGCATTCAATGCCCTAAAAAAAGGAAGGGTAATAAAGGTTACAGTACTGAGAAATGTACTTTGAAAAGCCTTACCTAATGACAAGCACTACAAAGGTTAATGCAGTCAAGAATTTTAACCTGAGATCTGAAAAAGATCGAGAAAAGTTGTTATTAGTGAATTTACACCTCCATCTAAGACAAACAAGTCTGTCTGGCGAAGAATCAAAAGAAATACTCCTTACCAACATAAGGCATGTTACGAAGTTCTGAGCATGCCCTCACTATCAGGAACAGAAGGTAGAGAACATACGTGGCTGCCACCACAAGGAAGAAGATTTTCATTCCCTGTAAGAAGTGTGCTAGTTACTATTATTTGACAAGATACGATCTATTCCTTCTTCCCTCAACAGTAATCATTATTTCCCAAAGCACAACATACAATGGTCTGTTCATTCAGGGAAAGCAGGCTTACAACTTAAAGTATAAAATAAGGATGGCTGGCTATACACTGAGGCAGGTTTGGGGGGAATGTAAAGAAAGGATGTTTAACAGAAGTCATCATTTTGTTCACTGAGTTCACAGTGAGCCGAATCATAATGAGGTTCTAAAAGCACAGCTCCTGAGAAGTGTACAATGACCTGTTATAAATCAGATCTTCCTTTACAAGAAAGTCTGAAATTTACTAGGACAGAAGATCTTAGCAGGAGCAAGGATGTAACAAAATGGGCTTAATAAGAAGCTTAAAAAAATTATTTCGATCACAACAGCCATGAGTCTGCACTAAACTTGTGGTGCTGAGTCTCCAGATTTGCAAGACAATTTACTCTTCTCACTGGGATGGAGCTCTGTATGGCCTAAGCACTATCTAAAGCAAAACTGGAAGTATCCTAGTCAGTGTAACACCATCTGACCAGCATTTGCTATTTTCCCAGTTGTGTTACAGATTTTAATAGAAGGACAAACCATACCTCCTTGCACTGGTTAACTCCACCTGACAAGTTAATAGGAACAAAACATTTCTGACTTACCTGGAAATTACCTGTGTCAACTCTGTATTGATATGTAGGATCATGTACTTCATTAACACTAGAAAGATTCAAAATGAGAAAGTGATACTTACATTAGTGCAAAAGAAAAGGTCAAAAAGCTAGACCGACCGAGAAACCCACTAACGAAGGAAAGGTTTAAAGTTACTATACAGAGTTTATAACTAAGGGTTTGGGCTGTAGAAATTGGTGCAATGCCATTGATTCCAATGGAGTTATGACAATATACAGTATATAACATCCTCCTTCCCAAACCCAATTTTGAAGGAATATGGAAGATTTCAGTTGTAAGCATGTCTAATGTCCCCACTCACATTTTCTAGAAAGTAAGAAAATTGCAAATTCCTACAAGCCTTCAGGATTTGGTGCTTAATTTTTAGCCTGGTGATATGAATTATACTTAAGAAATAACTGTGGTATAAGCCCTTCCCTTGCAGCAGTTGTAATGATAGGTCACTAGCACGAGCACTGCCTACAACTGCACTGTTTTCAATAATGTACAGCTGCATGGAGAAGGTTAGAAGGTATCTTTCCTTCTGAGACAGAAAATAAGAGGCAAACACTTGAGACTAAAGAGGTTTAGAACTTACAAATGTACCAAAACTGAGAAAGTTTTCTGGGTGGAGAATAGTAATACCTGTTTGTTAACATATTGTTAACAAATTGGGTAAAAAGAAAGAAACACTAAACCAAACACAAGAACTGAGTTTTGAGGAGCAGTAGCATAGCCTGACTAAGTAGTGTCAACAGCAATTGTGCAGGTTTAGTGGCTGAGAAAGTTTGGTCAAACTGTGTAAGTTAACTACAGAGGAACTGTTCCTTCAAATACTAAAAGCTAATTAGGACATAGCACTAGGGGCAGTATTGTAGGGGGTCACAACATAATGACAAAGTAGCAATTGCTGTATCTCACACTGATTTATAAAATTAGGTACTACTAGACTGTCGATGGGAAATGCTGTTTTCAAACCAGTCACAATTTGCAAAACAAACACATGAGAATTTGAGCACCATTCCTACATCACAATCGGAACATTAAGAAACAGATAATAAATACATTCTTCTCATTCTTGAACACTTTCAGCTCATTCCTTTTGCACTAAAGTTTAAATTACTTACGTTTGCCATATTCCCAATGTAACAGAGGCCAGCCACAATAGTCCAACAATAAAGAATTTGGGCAGATAGAAAGTTAAGCACTTCCTTTCCCCCTGTTGAGCAAACAGCAGTGTGGTGAAGGAGTGAACCCGCATTTGAGATTACATTCATTCTTGATAGAATAAAGTAACTATCATCTTTGTTTCATTAAACATGAACTAGTTTAACAGACTTGCATTCTGTACTTTTCACCTGCACGGGTGTTAACAGAAGCCAAAAAACGGTATCATCATTTGTGAAAATAAGATGCTGCAAATTTGGAGCATCTTATTCATAAGGTCCCACATATTTCAATGAAACTGCAATATGGGAATATACTCCAAAATTTATATTTATCTTACACAGTGAACTGGTTTAAACTAAATACTCAACCATCATATACAACAACAAAACCCTTCCAGCAAGAACAAAGCATAATGGCATCATAATTCTGAAGACTGTCTTGCAACAGTTTAGAGTGGACTGTCCTATTTATCTCATTTAGGTATGATAGCCCCAAGACAAGCTACTTCACCACAAATCCTTTTAACTCCAAAGCCTCATGTGTCACACTGTACTTTAAGAATCAAATAAATATCTCTTTTCTAAAAATTTGGTTTCATTTTTGTCACCTTTTGAGAGAACTGATAAAACAAGTACTGTCTTCTCAGTATGTACTGTTACCTGTACTCTTATACCATGGTAGACGCAAAGCCAGAACAGTAACAATGCACACAGAAACAGTGACTGGAATAAATCATCCAGCATCCCAGGAAACCAGCTGTTCACCAGAAAAGAAAGGGGGAAAAATCCCTTCGGCTG
>JANRGW010047018.1:0-55247 GCA_024733675.1 Psilopsiagon aymara
GAAAGTTGGGTCTGTTCATCCTGGAGAAGAGAAGGCTGCATGGAGACCTCATAGCAGCCTTCCAGTATGTGAAGGGGCCTATAGGGATGCTGGGAAGGGACTCTTCATTAGGGACTGTAATGATAGGACAAGGGGTAACGGGTTCAAACTTAAACAGGGGAAGTTTAGATTGGATATAAAGAAGAAGTTCTTTTCTGTGAGGGTGGTGAAGCACTGGAATGGGTTGTCCAGGGAAGTTGTGAATGCTCCATCCCTGAAGGTGTTCAAGGCCGGGTTGGAAAAAGCCTTACGTGATGTGGTTTATTGTGAGGTGTCCCTGCCCATGGCAGGGGGTTGGAACTAGATGATCTTAAGGTCCTTCCAACCCTGACTATTCTATGATTCTAAGTAGCTCAATCTCTTTAAAATAAAAAGGTGATACTAAGGGGGAAACATTCTCCACTGTTAACCCCTTTAATAAAGCATCTGAAATCTAGCCAAGTGTCACATGTGTACAATGCTCAGAATATATAGAATGTATATGAAGTCAGCAAAACACACAATTGCAGGGTTTCTATTATGAAAACAGGAGACCTGAGCTTTCAACAGAGCAAACATTGCTTTCTCAACCAGATACATCAAACCAGTTTTAAATTTCATCAGGTGCTTTGTTTGCCTTTTCTTTTTCTTCTTCTTTTTTTTTTTTTTTTTTTTTTTTTTTAATTAATCACTATTTTTAAATTTTCCCTGATCATCTAAAACCTGGGGGGATAATCCTAATGATCATAATCCTTCCCCTGCGACCCTCCTCCAGTTCTGTCCCTTTCTTTTTTTAGTTTGTTGGCAGCCCTGATCAACGTTGATTCATTGAAGGGAGCAGAATCTGCAAACTCTTCAGTAACACTACACAAGCTGCTACTACAAGCAGCTGCAGTTGCAGTTTGCATCTCACTAGGGGTTTTTCAGAAAACCCACCCACAACACACAAGGGGAATTCTCCCGGACAAGCTGCAGGTGCTATGGATATTTTCATTTAATATTCATTCTTGCAATTCAGCACATTTGTAATCCATGTGGTAAACTGTTACTTACATTTCTCCCAATGGACCACAACCAGATGTCAAAAAATAAGAAGTCCAGTGGAGATATTGCTTCTTCTCCTCTTCATTGTGCATTTTAATGGTCTAAAAAAAATCTGCTTTCTCAAGACAGAAAAAATGTGGTTTTATATTTAAAGACAACTCTTTTGTTGACATTAAGTAATAATAAATATGTCCAGAAATTACATGCCCCATGTAGATTATTAAGTGCTTTAATTGGACAAATATTTTTTGCTATATTAGAGAAAATGTGCACTTTTTTTCTTGCCATCACTATCATATCATTAACTAAAAGGCAAAAAAAGGATCACAGTGGAATATTACATGCATTTATAGTCCGTCTTCTGTATATGTCTCAAAGTTTTTCCAGAAAGCTTGATTTTCCCAGTGTTAGGAGGTGAGAATTCCTGTAGCTGTCTGTTTGTTTTATTTATTTGTAAGCATTTCTATGACACTTTTCACCATAATGCTTGTGTATTCTGAAAGCATACTAGAGTTAGTAATTTTTTTGATACCAGAAAGAACTAATACTAGTCTTCTGTTGAGCTGCGTTTAAAGATACACCAGAAATTGGTTTGGAATTTGCTTGTTTAAAAAGACAAAAGAAAACACACAACATTTTTATCTGCTGCAGTTTTACAGTCCCCCAAACTGTGCGTCAACATACATGCCAGCAGTACTTGAAGAAACGTCAAAGCTTTCATTAATAATGCCTCTATAAGAGAAGCAAGGGTGGAAAGAAGATCACCTAAAGCCTCAGGTACAAAACTATTTACACTTTCATAAATTTTTAGGGCAAAAATGTTATTCTGCAAATGAATGTCCACTACTTCCTATCTTATGCAAGTATCTCCAAACTCATGATCAGTGACAGGACAGTAACATCAGATAAAGATAAGAAAAGAGATGGTTCTTTTCTTGAATGTCTTTAGATTATGAACAGATTTTGATATTTTTCTCAGTGTCGAACTAACTCTTTTTTTTTCATACCGAATAATTTCCTGTTTCTAAAGGCCCTATAAGAAAGCAGAGGCCCATATGGATAAAGGATATAGACTTATATTGAAGGAGATGACCACTGTCCTAAAGTATTGTCCTAAAATACTTTGAACAGAAGTTCAATTTCATTGAACAAAGTCATACTCTTTTCCTTACAATTTTGTGTCAGTAGGAGACCAGCATCTTGACTCAGTCTTCCTGAGAATACAGTTTGAATGAATATAAAAATCTGGTGAAAAAGGATATCACTATGGTGCATTTCATTGGTTTATTAAGGCCCCCAAAACTGGTTTCTTTTGCATCTGTCTCTCCAAAGTCAGGAATTACAGCATAAACTTAGATCATGATTAGATTAGTGACCTCATCCCAAGCTCATATTGCAGACATTGGCCATGACCTCCAGTTTCAGGGCACATGGGGTGAAATCCTAGCTATGCTGAAGCTGGAGGGGCCCAGGCTGGCTTTCTCCTCACATTCTTACATCCTTCAGCTTTTGCAGCTGTGCTGCAAAAGGTGACATGGCTGAAGAATCTTAAGGGTGAGTCAACTGCCCTTTCTACAAAGTAAAAATGTTCACATAGAAAAAGTTTACTTCTTTTTATTGGGAGTGTGTACCGGTGTGTACACACTCCCAAAAGCACTTTTAAAAGTTTGCTTGAAGATGCTTGGAAGAAAAAGATGCTTGCCTCAGAGAAGAATGTAAGAATAATGGTTACACTGTATAGGGTACCAAGAAAATCCTAGAATTAAGCAGCTACCAACGATGTACAACTAATAGCACAAGTAGATCTAGATTATACACTTGAAATCATATCTTGCCATGGTTACTGTGACTCCTTCATGAGAATTACACTGATTTACATGTTGAGGTGGGAGAAAGATGAAAAAGCTCAAGGGCCTTAATCACTTCTTTTTCCATATGCATTACCATTACCGAAACACCTGAGCTAAATAACCTATGTTAAGCTGCTGTAAAAATATTCAATAGCTCTCATTATAGTCCAGAATTTCTCATTTCCTACTTGTGGTGAGATGCTGGTTGCACCCTGGGTTGCTGTCTGGAGCATATAATGACAGTGGTTCAGGGCCCTTTAAAGGTATTCTCTTTTTACAATGCCAACAAGGTAGTGGCTGTAAAAAGACAGAGGGGAGGAATTGAATGCATAGCAATTTTACTGAATGAGAAGCATATGTGGTGACAGAGGAATGCATTCTGTGGGGAGTTGCAGAGAGTTACTTAAATAAGGATGGTCTATGGGATTCAGAGATGTGACAAGAAATAAGGAAGGCAAGTGGAAGGGTGACACGAGACACAAAATAAAGTTGATAAAAAGATGAGTGCATTTGCTTGTTGCTATTACAGCAAGATCATTTTTACAGTATTTTCAAGAGAAAGCAAATGTGAAAAAGCAATGGCAAAACAGTTTCTAGACTCTGGACTCCATGGAACTACAGAAAGGGATAAGCATTCCAAAGCACATAATTTACATTCCATTTTCCAAAATTATGTATAACAGTTAAGATTTTATCTATTACAATGCTTCAGTACCAAATCTGTTCTGAAAATGGGAATTCAATGTTAGGTCGTTTTAACTGTTTGAACGTTTTATTCTGACACCATTGCCTTTAACAAAACCAAGCCTATGAAAACTCCATTATTTATGTAAATACTAATTATATTAGTGGAATAATGTTAATAGAGATAATAAAAGGCAGTTTATTCCAGCAATATAAGGCATAACTATGAAATACAAGTTTAATTTACATTCTTCCGGACTTCAGGTAGTAACAGACAATATCTTTTTTGAAAATCATGGTATGGCCATGTATGAAACATACGACTTGCCAAGATGATACCTGAAGACATTGCCTTAGATTCTCTCATTTTTGTGATCATTAAAAATGAAAACTCAGATCAACACTGGAAACAAAAGTAAGAACTCAAGGTATTGTTTGTAGGTACTAGATACCTGAAACTTCTGGTGCTGAATACAGATGAGTGCAGTGAGAAATAATTCACAGAAAAGGCATTTGAAAGAAATCTGAAATCAGTTAAATATGTACCTGGATACTTTGCATTTTATGTATGACAATATTAATTGCCAGTATTTCACTTAGCAGATGATGTTTTTTGTTGAAATCTTATGAGTGCCCTTACAGTTTGCCTCTAGTCCATGCTTCAAGCTTTTCTTTGCTTGTTTTTAGTTTTCTTCCCTTCTTTTCTCATACTGCCTTAACAATGCCACTGCCTCACAAACCTTATTTTTTCATTCATGAACCCAGAGCAAGCCTTTTTTCTAAAAACAAAACCTCAGATAACACATGCTCACGTTTCTCCAATTCTTTGTTCCATTTTTATCTAAAGGATATTCATGCCCTTTTGGTAAAATATCACAGTGATAACACCTGCTTGGTGGTCCTTGGTTTCAGTTACCAGTACAAGCCTTTGGATGGAAAAGTCTTCAAGCTATTGATCTTTAATTTTGATTTTTTTTAACTTTCAGTCTTTCTGGTGAAGTTTGCAATTTATTCAGTCTAATAAGCATACTGTGTGCATATTTGAGGAATTTGGAGTCTTCTATCATTGTAGAAATTCAGCAGGTAGTTTAAACAAAGCATATATAAAGTGTTTCTTTTGATTTTCTGCTACACTTTCCTTCTTTCTAAAGTTCTTTTTCAATGCAAAATATACATTGAAACATGAAATTTCTAGGCTTCTAGCAGTAACAGAATTTGTAAATTTTTTTTCATATACAGTGCCACCAAATTCTGTGACAGCACTTGAAAGCAAAAACTTCATGATCCATCTTACATTTAAAGACCTCTGGGAATTTTGAACATAAAAAGGACATAGAGCTGTTGGAACAAGTCCAGAGGAGGACCATGAGGATGATCATGGGACTGGAGCTCCTCCTGTATGAAGACAGGATGAGAAAGTTGGGTCTGTTCATCCTGGAGAAGAGAAGGCTGCATGGAGACCTCATAGCAGCCTTCCAGTATGTGAAGGGGGCCTATAGGGATGCTGGGGAGGGACTCTTCATTAGGGACTGTAGTGAATAGGACAAGGGGTAACGGATTCAAACTTAAACAGGGGAAGTTTAGATTGGATATAAGGAAGAAGTTCTTTACTGTAGGGTGGTGAAGCACTGGAGTGGGCTGCCCAGGGAACTGTGAATGCTCCATCCCTGGCGGTGTTCAAAGCCAGGTTGGAGAAGGCCTTGAGTGGTGTGTTTTAGTGTGAGGTGCCCCTACCCATGGCAGGGGGGTTGGAACTAGATGACTTTAAGATCCTTTCCAATCACAACTGTTCTATGATTCTAAGATTATATGAATAGAGTTTAGCAACATTTTTTGAATCTTTATGCTTTTCAGATTTCCCTTGTTTAGTAAAGCTATAAAGCAAGTAGTTCCAATTAAACTTAGATGTCAGTCTGTTTTTTGCCCATAATGATGAGATAATCAGACAACTTCATCATGAATAACATTTCTATACAGTTTTTGTCTTAGATAAAAAAT
The DNA here is from genome assembly GCA_024733675.1 of Psilopsiagon aymara. Lineage (NCBI taxonomy): Eukaryota > Metazoa > Chordata > Aves > Psittaciformes > Psittacidae > Psilopsiagon > Psilopsiagon aymara. Next base: position 5,595 of record JANRGW010047018.1, read on the forward strand.
TGCCATTACTCAGCTTAGATCCTATGAAATTCCAACACATCTGGGAAAAGAATTAGTTCTTAATTTTCAAATCTGTATTGTACAGAGCATGTATTGGTGCCCAGACTTTCTCCAGTGAAATACCTTATGAATAGAGGCTTCAGAAACTGAATGGATCACTTCTGAGAAAGCTTGACTTTGAGACTATTGAGACCTTTGCAGCTGAAGCCAAAAGATATGATTCATATCAGATAAAGTATATACTGCTTCTGCAAATGTAACCCTTAGGGATACCTAATATTACTTATGAAGAGATGGGATTCCAAGGGATAAGGTCAGAAGCAACTTGTAATGAGAGAAAAAGATTTTACAGTACCAAGAGAAAACTGAGAGTGGGAAAAGGTTTCACAGCTCTCGAGAAAAAGTAAAAATATGCTTCTTGGAACTTGTGTATATTTTTTAACTCCCATTTGGATGGTCTGGGAAAAATTCATTCTCAAAATGCTCAGAGACATTATTCATAATTTTCTGAAGGAGAAGGTGGCCTAGAAAGTGTTCCAATCACCAAGAAAAATATGCCAGCACATCTCCCTTCAAGCACATGTGGGCTCAATTCACGAGAACACTTGATTCGGTCTATGAGTTGTGGTTCCTTTACTAAAAACTTATAGGAAGAAAGGAAGCACAAGAAAAGCAGTGAGACTATTTATTCAATGCATTACCCAACTGCTCTTAACTGCTGGCTTTCTCAAAACTTGTAATCAGGCTGAGGAGTTTTTGAGATGGCTTCACATTTCTAGAGTAATGTTGGAAGTGTTCAAGTCCCACTGAAGATAGCAAAATGTATGGGAACTGCCTTTCTTTCTGCAACTTCATTCTGCTCTGTGCAAAAGCTTACCATTTGAGCATGAGGGAATAAAAAGGCCTGTTAAACAGTTACTCTCTTTTTGTCCTAGAAGATGATGGAACAATATTCTGACTAAACAAAGGATCGATTTTCCAGAGACCAAAGGAAGACAGTATATAGTTAATGCCAAATTTATAATTAGAAAAAGAAAAATTGAGAGCATTTGTGGTAGATATAGCCCCAAGTCCAAATAACATGATTTCACAAGCGTTAGTAAAAGGCATGAAATTAACTGACAATCTTTAAAATTAAGGAGATTCCTGAGGATTAGGAAGGGGCAAGTACAAGTCCATTAGTTTAAGAAGGGTTGAGAGATTAAAGACTAAGAAATTAGAGATCAGTGAGTTTAACATCTGTTGGAGGGAAATCTCTGAAACTTTAAACTATGCACTAGGAGCAACACCTGTGAAAGTGGTTTGACTAAGTGCAGGCAGTATGGAATCAACCAGGTTGTGTTCATCTAACTATAAATGCCAGTAATAAACATATCCAATCTGCTGGAGTTACTTGAAGGCAACACCCTTGTAATAAGAGAAAGGGAATAATGTTTGTGCAGACCAACATTCTGTCATACACTAGAATGCTTAAAATAAAATAACATAAAATAACTAAACTAAACTGAACTAGAATAAAAGGCAGTAGGCCAAAATGCATGCTCTATAGAAAGGTATAAGTATCTGAAAGAAAGGTTGGGAATGTTTTTAAATTAGAAAAAATTCCAATAGGAATAAATGAGAGGTCAGTTTGGGTCCTCTCTTAAATGTAATAAAGACTCAATATACTATCACAGTAAAGCTATTAAAAGTAGTATTTGAGTATAAAGTGAATTTTGAGAGTGTAAAAGTGGGTTTGTTTATGCATTATACCATTATACATTCACCCATTTTAAAATGTGAACTGATTTCAGTGAGAACTTCCAAACATACATAATCATGCAGTTTTGCTTTTATGTCTTCTCTTCATCCATTCTGATTTTTTTCCAACTGAATCTTGCTTGGAACTAGGCACTTTAGTCTTTGGAATGAAAATAATTCCTATCTGTGTCTTTCTGTTGACTATAATGTGGTTTTAGTAAGGCTGGGACCCTTAAATAGGAAGTCTATAAAGTAGTAAACAATGAGCATGCATGGAATTTCTCTGAGCAACTGGCAGTGTATAAAAGCCCTAAAGCTCTCTAGCTTAAAATCCAGGGGTGGCTTTGAGAAAGATTAAAAAGTCGGGGGACCTGGGCTCTGTTCCCAGCTCTTCTACAGACACCTTGTGCCTGTGAGTACTTTCTTCTACTGCCTGTGCTTTAGTTTTCCTTTCTGTTAAACATAGATGATAAACCCAGCAGGTTTTATAAAGTTAAAAGTGTTAAAGTTGTGAATTCCTTTGAAAACATAGACTGGGAAGATCTGTAGAAGTATAAATTACTCTCATTCAGAAGGAAATATGTAGTATATGAAACACAGAAGGGGTCCTCATTTACTGTGAATCAGAAATAATTCACCTACTCTACTAGATTATAAACCTGTTGAACAGACTTGATTATTAATGTGTCTCTAGATACATTTGACCTCTTTCTGCTTTACCATTATAATGTTCGTTACTGAAATAGTGACGTGCTAGCTAGGACTGGGCAAAAGAAAGCACACTGCAGGTTTAACAACCTGTGCTGCTTCTCAGACAGGGGCATGATATCGTAGAGAGGACCTGGGCCACCAGGTGACATAGAATTAAATGAGAAACTTTTTTGACTGGGTTATTTGGCCAGCTGATCCTGCTGAAAGGCACTGGTTTCTCTGGCATTAGGAATAGATCTGTCTCCCACGAAGGAAAGTTGCTACCTGTTCACTAGGTTGCCTCTAACACCACTTTCCAGTACGATGACTGGCATATTGGGAAATGGGACTTTGACAGAGTTCAGGGGCCCAAATCTCCAAAAAGGGTGCAAGCCCACATCTCCCAGCAAAGCAGGAGGAAACTGTCTTCATATACTGCAGTGAAACAGGATGTAGACCAATAGGAGAGGAAATCTAGGCCTAAAAGACTGTTTGAAAAGCAGATTTTCCAAACAGATGCGTTATGACTCCTTATAAAAGAAGATACTTCTTTTAGTTGCTATATGAAATGCCTCCCATAGCATCTGTTTTTGTGTTTATCCTTGAAGGGATACAATCTTTAATTTTTTTTTATCATAGTTTTGTAATGCAAGTTACGTCTCCCAAAATGCAGCTGTTTGTGGTAGTGATTTTACCAATATTTTCCTGTATAATCCCTGTGTTTTCTCCCTTGTTGAACAGTACAGAAGGGCTAATGGAGCACAAGCTGCCCAAATTGGTTACTTGCTCCTAAGTATTAATTTACATTCACCAATGCTAAACTGTGTTTTCTCCTACGCAGCTGATGTTTCTTTAGGGCAACATGATAGTTGTGGGCTTTTTATCCTTTTTCAGCATTGTCTGTTTATCTCTATTCCATAAAACAATCTCTGACAAAAATGTAATATTTCTTGAAACAACCCCCTTGTTTCCATTACTGCTCTATCCATAGAGCCAGACATAAATTAACTCGGCTCCAGTGACTTCAGCTGTGGGTACCAAGTTTTAACAATTAAAAATCTGGTCTGTAATGTGCTGCATAGGGTAAATTAGTTTCCTGTACAGTGCTTGAGATCCACCTCACCTTGCTTTAAGTAGCTGAGACATTTTCATTTGGGAGCATTCTCACATTGTCTACAGCCTGTTAGTAGAAAAAATAGCTGCTCTGTTAACATGAAAGACAGATGCATTGCCAGAGATCTTAGCTGTAATTGTTTTTTCTCTGGACATGTCAGCTCAGGTTGATTAGGTAGCTATCTCTCATAGCTCAGATCAGTGCCCTAAACTGTGTGATAAATCTGAGCTTTAGAACTTTTCCTCAGGCTCCCTGAGGGCAAGTGGGATTCAGCTTCAGGCTTAGACACTTCAATTTAGTTATATAAAGAAAAGGATGCAGGGAATGCTCCTTCACAATGAGGCTGGTCAATCACTTTAAATTACTCTTAGGCTTATGCCAAGAAGACAGAGCAAGTTACTTTTATCAATATATATGTTTCAGCAAGGCAAAACCTGAAGATTTAACTTTTAATTAAGAAAAGTATCTTCTGCTTGTAAAACGTCTGTTGTGATATTTCAGGGAAAAACCAAAATAAAACAAAAAACCTAAATCAAACTGGTTTTGTAGCCTTCTGCTTTTGATGGGAAGTTTTAAGTTCCCAGGCTGAACTACTAGTACAATAGTATCCAGTCCAAGTAAGGTAAGGTGACACTATCATATCCTGCAGGAAGTACTCTGAGATGTGGCATTATAGGCCTTAGGCCTTACTACTACTAGGATACACTTAATTCAGCACTGCAGAAAAAAGAATCCAAGTAAAATACTGCAATTGTCTCAAAAAGGTTTTGAGGGAATTTCTGATCAAAGTTGAACAGACAAATTCCAAAACACAGTATAGAGACAGGGCATGTTTTACCAACAATAAAAATTCTAATCCAAAATTTAGACAATAATTTAGGCAGGTTTTTTGATCATCTTCTGGATACCATCTAATAAAAATATAAAAATTATAATTAAGGTGTACAGTTTTGGAAGATAAACACTGTGAGTCAAAACCAGCTTGTTGCTTCTCACATTTTCCACATTCACCTGAGTGATCAGCTCTGAAATAACATCAGAGTTGAAGCACTGTAGGTTGAATTTTGATCTTAGGATCATCTCTCTGCATTTCCAGAAAAAAACCCTACCCTTCATTTTGCCAAATTTAGTGAAAGGTTTCATTTCTGAGGCACCTGAATTTGGTCTGGGTCAGCAGTCAAACACTAATAATGGAGGATGAGAATAATGAGCCTCACTTTGAGACAGGCTTCTTCACTCCTTTTGCAGCATGATTTTCAAGTTGAAGTATTTTTAAAAGAGTCTTTGTTTTACAAAGAGAAGACTACACAGCAGCAGAACCAATCTGCCAGTGCTTTGCATTGTTTAAAATAGCTGGGGTTTCTTTATCATCTGGTGTGATGAAGTGAAAGCTCCAAGTGAAAATCCAACCTGACATTTCAAGCTAGGGACAGACTGTTCAAAATACTGGGAAGCAGTAATGGCTAAGCTGGAAAACTGCTGGAAGACCTATGAACTGGTTTCCCTATATGTGTGACAGGGAGGATAACGCTTACTAGTGTGTACAGAGTAGTTAGAGCAGAGCAGTGCTTTAGAGACAAAGACTAGTTAGGACTTTGGGTGGGAAACTTTTCACATTTTTGCATTAAACCAAGCTATCAAACAATATCCATGAAGCTGTTTAGCTTCTGATGTTCAATATTTCTTAGGAACAATCAATGGGAAAAGATCAGTGGTTTAAAGGCTAGACTACTAAATTTCCTGAAGACTTAGTGCCAAATATCCAATGAAGCAATCACACTGAATAAGCATTAGATTACCAGTCTGCATTTTGTTAAATAGCTAAATAATGAACATTTGATAAGACATGATGCTTTTTCAGGGAAAACAAAACAAAATAAAACCAAACCAGTCAAACAAACAAACAGAATAAAAGATACCCACCTTAATTTACATTCCAGATGGCAAAATTGGGGAAAATGGGGATGAAATATTAGAAAAGACCTGAGACCAGCCAAAGCCTTGCTTGTATTTCCAAGACTGGGCTAGGTAAAAAAAAAAAAAAAAAAAAAGTATGGCTCAAGTCCGAAATACACCACCAGAATTAATGTTTCTCAGATCTGGCAAGCCAATTAGCAGACATTCAGTGTACAAATAACAGCCAGACATTTTACTAGGTTTTCTACAAATTTTTCAGTTTCAAGAATCATCGACTTAGATTTGCTTTCTAGATGCTTGAGAAAAAGAATACTAATCTTGAGCATTTCTGAGGGGATGGTTAAGAGAACTCCTATTAGTTCTAGGGCCAAAATTTGCGCTTCTAAACAACCCCCTAATTCCCAACAAAGAATGTAAATCAGAGGAGAATTAGAATTAGCATTCACGATGATGAAGAAAATAATTGCTTACGGGAAGAGGAACTAACTGGCACACTTAGAGATTGGGGAATCATTAGCTGTCTGAACAAAGTCTGTTGTGAGCCATTCCAGACAGCACTTATTCCACAGTATTTCCATATGGTTACAGGGAAAACAGAATTGCAGGATAGTAAGACACTTGACCTAAAACACATGGCAAATTTAGGAGATGGCAAATGCAATTCACCATGGACAAATAGATTTATTTTGCATGGACCAGGAACACAGTGAAAGAGAACTGCCATTGTGAGACAGTAAGGGAAATTAAGGCTGTGCTTTCACTTGCTGTGTGCCATGTTTAAGAAGATGCAGTCCATCACTGTAAAGATCTTATGCAAGACTCCAAGGCCAAACAAACTAGGCACATGGATTTGGATAAAAGCATCTCTCTTTGGCAAGCAGCAAGCCAAACCTCTCGAAATAGGCTAGCTATCCAGCAAACTATGCACCCACTCAGCTCATCCATGAGCACAGGTTATGGTACAACATACATAGGCACATAAATCCAGACCATATGAACAGAACTATCTCCTTGCTAAACATGAAAATTCAGGCTGGTAAATATACGATGGCTCCATTCTTGTTTTGACAGTTCTGTGAGTCCAGCAATAAATTCTGGGATGATTTTTATTTGATCCTCTCATTGTCTCACAATAAATTTGTGCCAGCACGGACTCTCAGAGTGGAGATTATATGTTTCCCTTTCACATCAAGAGACATTAAATTCCACATATATCACACATTTACAGCAGATGTTCCTAAACAGACAAACCAGGTGCTAAACATATTTTATTCTGATGGGTAATTTTTGAAATTATTGCAATCAATGAGCTAATAGTATGGGTGGTAATGATGAAGTCAAGTTATTATTACCTATTACATTTAATCATTGACAGCAAGTTAATTGGACCTAATTGGAGAAATCATCATAGATAACGTGGAGCAGATGGTAGACGTTTGTTTTTCCACTTCCAAATCTATACAACAGAGTTATAGATAAAGTTTGGGTGAACCAATGTAAAAGGGCAGAGAGCATGTATATCCCCCCCATGTGTGTATAAAGCTATAGTTCACATTGGCAAAGTTTAACAGGCACAGACAGCTTTGACAAGGTTGGGTAGATAAACACAACTTTTTAGTTTTTAACTATGTCTCAGCTTTTTCGTACACTGGTCACAACCCCATGTGCTCTCTCTGTTGCAGTAATGAGATTCAAAGGTAATGGAGATAAAGGGGTGCAAGTTAAAAAGGAAGCAGGAAAGAGGAAACTGATCTGCTCAAAAGAGATGTGTTTAAAACATGAAGTTCTGCATCTGACCTTATCACTGGAGCCTCCCTTCGGGGAGAAATAGGTGTTTCCTGGGTGTGACTGATCTTATCCTAACACAGACTTCTCAGAGAGGCTAAAATAGCAAGCCAAGCTGTCTGTTCTACCAAGTATAGATGGTGTCAGATTGAAATATTGACACACAGATGTCTAAGTAAAAGAATCCCACCCAACTTGTACACAAATTGAGCCAAAGGCTAGAGATCGGAGAAACAAATTATGGCAGCATGTCCACCCAGGACAAGAAGCAGGAATGGGAACAATGCTCGTACTAGCTTGAAGTACCTCACACAGAGGTCAAAGAGTTACAATTTCAACACAGGTTAGCAACTCAAGCTTGCACTCATTTTCACAACTAAATCAAACACTTTCAAGACAGTGAAACTCAGTCCATTTTAATAGCAGGAATGGTCCCTTGCACGCAGAGGGCCTGTACTAATTAACACTTTCTAGGATGATTCCCATGCACAGCTTCAGCGTGAGAGCAAACTCTTCCCATTAAGTAGCTGGAATCAGCTACCCAGTTCTGGAGGGTAGGAAAATTTAGAAATACAGAATCAGCCAGATCATCCCAGTAGTTTGTCAAGCCACAGGAGAGTCCCTGCTGCTGGTTTTTTTTGCTAGTTTAGATCTAGCAACACTGTCCATAAATTTATGTGAGTTGTTTATTTTCTGCTGACATTCACTCCATTCGCTGGTCTTATCACGCTTGATTCTAAGGAAAAAAAGAAAACCCAAACCAAAAACGATAAAAAAAGGGGATATGACATTTTGTGATACACCAGGCCTTATTATTGAGACATACTAAGAACATATCCTTTTGTTCCTGCTTTGTTATATCTATGTGTATTTCAGATTTTCCTCCTGTCTAATAACTATTTGCCTATTGTCTGATTTAAATGCTAAGTGTCTCACCTAGTTTTTTATACTGCATCTAAACTACAAGGAAGTGAGAAATAGAACATGCAGGGTTGGTGGTTTTACAAATCTAGAAATATTATTCCATTTCTTACATCAGTGCTTTCAATCATTTCTACATGTTCCCAAGCTGCTGGGAAAGCACTTGACAGCAGTGTAATAATCATCTTTCAGATTCCATATGTGATCACTGCGCATATCACCCTCTTACTGAAGAAGCCAATAATTTATGCATAGCCCATTGCCTGGCTTTCCTCTTGTCTTTCTGCAAGATGTGACCTGTAATCTGCTACTTCAAAGCTTTTTTCCTGTTTTTAAAACATAACATAAGTAAGTGTATTAGAACTACTAAATCACACAGGTTCTGCCCTCATTGCAGTATGCAGATTTCATACTCTGAAGTCAGGTAACAGTGGAGGGCATGACATTGTTCCTAGGCTCTGGTTTCCTTTCCTGGATTGCTAAACCTTGTAGCAGGTGTTTTTGAGAAAAACTGACTACAGTTGGAGTTTACTTCTGGTTCCCTATGATCAGAGGTTTTACATAATGGTTTAATATTCAGCAACCAAACCACAGTTAGGAAGTATTTTGATGCCTGCAGATTTTTTTACTGACTCAGTCCAAGGTTGTTTGATAAATTAAACTAAAGATTTGAAATACTATAAAACAATATATTCCAACCTATATTTCTTTCGATTCTCCATGTGGCAAACTGTGTGGCTGATTTACGGCTTAAACCATGACACCTTCCAATATCTGAAGGGGGGCTATAATGATGCTGGGGAGGGACTCTTCATTAGGGACTGTAGTGATAGGACAAGGGGTAATGGGTTTAAACTTAAACAGGGGAAGTTTAGGTTGGATATGAGGAAGAAATTCTTTACTGTGAGGGTGGTGAGGCACTGGAATGGGTTGCCCAGGGAAGCTGTCAATACTCCATCCCGGGTAGCGTTCAAGGCCAGGCTGGACAGAGCCTTGGGTGGCATGATTTAGTGCATGGTGTCCCTGCCCATGGTAGGGGAGTTGGAACTAGATGACCTTAAGGTCCTTTCCAACCCTAACTATTCTATGATTCTAAGTTAAATATACATTGTTTTCAGTAAAATGAGAACCTACTTAAACTTCTGACTTCCCCTGACTGAATCACTAAACTTCTCTAAAGTGGTTTTGAGATATTAATGTTTGTAAGATTTTTCCTGCCTGAACATAAACCAGAGAACCTAAGCTACAGGAAGAGCATCCTCTCCAAGCTCTATATTCAATATTAAATAATCTTACTGACCAAAAATTCACCAACCTGCAGTAGGTCCACCAAACAGTGGTGAAGTGCAGTTGCCTAAGACAGACTGTAAGAATAGGGCTAGCTGGCACACCATGGCAATTTCCCTTTTGTTCTCTCAAAGCTTCCAGCATTTGCAGTCTTAAGTCCTCCAGCATGAAACTGGGTGGGCATTTAAGAAGAGCAGGTTGCACTCTTACTTCAGTACTCATTTGAGAGCCTGAAGCCAGCCAGGATGAACCGGTATTCCTCTGTTTCAAGCAGGTTAGTGGTCCCGAAGGGGCAATGTTTCCTCACTGAGGAGATACAAATACAAAGCAGCGGATGTGTAAAGCCTTAACAGATAAGTTCTGTCATAACCATGTTTCTTGAGCTGCATTTTGAGAGGGCAATAGAGCAATCTATGAACATAAAAAAGCTGAAACAAAGACAGCAAGAAACAATGCCAACTAACTCAAGTGAAGGTCAGTTACAAAACAGAAATTCTTGCAGGTAAAGAAGGTCAAGTGGCTGTTCTGTAGAAGCATGCTTTGATTAGAACCTATTTACAGGGATTAGACAGTCTAGGAAAAAAATACTTTATACCTATTTGTCAGTCTTCTCAGACTTTCTAACCATTTGCTTCCATTTCTTGCAAAGTGGGAGGACTTACATTAAACTTGAGTAGCATCACCTCAGGTGGAGCTTTCAATAGTGTCTCAGCTACACTATCACACATTTTTACTTTATCCTTTTTAAGAGGAACAAGAAGTAGAAAAATTTAATCACCTGCCAATTTATTATTTTCTTAAGAAAAACTAAAGTTCTGCTAATGGGCCACCTGTTAAAGTGGTCAATATTAAGTAGTCAATATTAACGTATTAGTAGTCAACATTAAGGAAAGAAATAAGAAGACTGGGAAAGGCTTTGGAAGCAAAAGCGTCTGGGAATCCCAGACTAATGGAAGTCAGATACGGAAAAGATCTATTAAGTCATCCAGTCCATGCCCCAGTTAATGTAAAATCATTCCCAACAACAGAGTTTCTAGTGCACTGCTCAGTCTGATTTTAAATATCATGACCAGTGGGGTTTCTGACACTTCCCCACTTTCCTGTGGGAGATCCCTCTGCCAGGATTTTTTTCCCCTGATATTCTGCCCTTATTTGCATTTTCCCATTATTCAATGTATGTTAACATTCTTAGGGTAATTCCCTTCCTTTTTTTTTTTCATTGTCAATTATTTTAGTAAGATTTTTATTAGTTTTAATTAGCCAACCTGTCTTATACTTTCTGCTTTAATGTTTGAAGAAGAAAGATTCTAAAATTACAAGCACTGACCACTTCTGAATTTTGTTCCATTGGATCAAAAATTCAGTGGAGTTCTTTTTAAAAAATAAGGATAACTAAACTTTCGATGAGGGTGGCTAATGTTGGCACAGCTTACCTAAGGATGGGGCAGACTCTTTAATACTGAAATAAAATTTGAGTCAGTTTCTAAAAATATAAATGAATGCTTAAATAGAAAATATTGCACTGATGCAAAGGCGTGATTATATACTTTAGCTTGTGTTATACTATATTGTGATAATGGCCATGTTTCTGAATTTATGTATTAATTTTACTGTAATGAGGCTTCCTATTTTGCTCAGAATCCACACCAAGTGATCCAACAAAAGAATGAAAAGGAGAAAAAAAATACTTCTTCATTTCACTCCTGTAATTAATCAATAATTATTAAAGGCAGACAAGCATAGTAACTTCACCATACACTCTGTAATTTTACCTCAAATTTTTATCAGATATTCCTTATTAATTAAACCAATTCTACTTGGTTAACCTGCGGCAGTTGCACATCTTTCTCTAATGAGCAGATATCTTGGCCAGGTGGCAGATTGCCATTTCAAATCAATGGCCAGGTGCAGGGCATAAGAAAGCTGGGTTCAAAACTCCATGTCTTAGGATACACTAATATAATATTTCAGCAAAAATCAATACTAGAACTTTCTAGAAGTCCCAGAATAGGGGAAAAAAAAAAAAAAAATCTCTGATTCAATTTGTTATACAGCAAGATTTTTTTTTTGTATGTCAGAGAAAACTTACCTTATATTTCAAAAAACTTGAATTTTGATCACCACATACAGAATGAATTTAACAGAACTATAGGGCTTCCAAAGTACCCCAGGATTATTTTACAGATTTCTGGGACAGCTTATTGATTCCTGACAGATTTTTTAGGTTTAAGAGCACTATGTTTTTAGACTAAAAAGTGAGTGAGTATTAAGTTAATATTGTACATTTATTAGAAAAGACTGACTTCCTGATAAAGCCTTAAATCATTAATATTGAAAAAATGCCATTAACAGTTTATTAATCAGGAAAGAGAGTTTTAGGTAAGTAATTACAAGAAGAGTCAGGAAATCCATTTTCATTTCTTGCCTCTGGTATAGATTCCCTGTGCAGCTATGACTGGTTAGGTACATCAATGCCTGAAAAAGGAATTTAGGTGTCTAATCTTGTTGGTGTGAGGGCCAGATATCTTCCATTTGGTGATCACCCTCCTTACTAAATATCTAGAATATGTCTCGTAAATTCAGCTTATGGCAGTAGGGGGCTTACAACACAATTGCAGAAAAATTCTAACAGTTCATTGCAACTTCCTTCTAAGCTTTCTTTAAATCAATCCATTTTAGGGTGGCCTCCATTTTATGCCACACTAGTTCTTTAGGCATCAATACAATTTCTCCAGTTTGTAGTAAAATATACTCTAGTAAAGGAAGAAATGGATAAAAGTTAGTTTCCAGTGAGCAATGAAATAAATGCCTTTGAAAAAGTATATTGAAACCAATAGCAAAAATAGTTTCAGTAGCACACTATAGACTAGGATTAAATCATCCCAATTGTTTTAAATGATGCATAGGACAGGCAGAAATCTAAAGACAGATTTCTAGAGCCAAATTCCAGAGCTCTTTAAAAGTATCTCCATAACAGACGCTCTCACTGTGTTTCTTAAAAGGTGTATTCTACAGACCACCAGGTATTTTTCATTCACTTTCCACTAACACAACTCACTAGTCTGCACTTACTATGTGTCTATAAAAAAATCAGTTTAACTTCAGTTTAACATAATTCCTATGAATTCTGAAAACAGACAGATGACACAAAAACAAATCCTGATCTTTTTTTTTTGTATGTCATTTTCCATGTTTTTAAGTAGACAAGATGAAATAAGTAAACGTTAATGCACACAACTGTTATTATTTCATTTAAATCTAAATACCTAAACTTTTCAGGCTTAGCTGGTCACTTTGATTTAGTCACAACAGTGAAGAAAATGACTTGTCATCAACATGTAAACATTCATAGTAATATGCAAAACTACTTACCCACATAGGTGACAGTAGACAGTGACCTTTAGCTGTCTGAAATGTAAGCATCTTGTCTAATCTAGTTATCCAGGCTTACTTTACAGTCAGTATACAGACAGAGATGTTTCCAGAAGAGGACCAATCCTGTGGTAAAAAAAAAAAAAATGTCAATGGAGCTAGGCTGAATGTCAGGGTTATGTATGGGAGTTGCTCTATAGCAGAACAATTCAATTGGCTTGTTTCAGTATGTGCTTTGCAGACTGCACGTTTCCCTCAACCTCTGCATTCAGCTGAGAGGATAACAGCCCAGTTGTAACATGACAAAAGTTATGCCTGTCCATAAATCATATGTATTCTTCTTCAACAAATAGGATGTCTTGAACGGTGATAATTTCATCTGTGTTTCTCCATTTTGCCAATATATTTTTCAGATGATTTTTGGCACTTGCACTAAATGTATGATCTCTGAATATCTGGAAAAGAAGCCATGTACTTTTGCCTTCAACTTACCAATGTTAGCCCCTGTGCTTTTGAGGGTGTGAGTGATTATTAATGTTGTGTTATGCTGGCTTTCTTAACAAAACTCACACTGGCTAAGATCACAACACAAATAATATGTCTGTTTCCTAGCCTCTGGCTCCAAAACAGCCCTTTTCACAACTGTTAGCAATGCCCAAATAACCCATCTTGTTCACTGGAAAAGGGTAAGCATGACATTTCTCTTGGAAAATGCATTTATCACACAAAGTAACTTTTCTGTTTGATTGTATAAATTTATATCTTTTAAAAAAACCCTTTACATACCAGTGACTTTTTGCAGTCCTTCAGTAATTATAAGCACCTTTAGAAACAATCCTTCTGCTTCACAGAGTGCTCTAGAAGCTGTGAATTTCCAGGCACTTGCAGATTTCATCCACTGGCCACATTCAGAATACACAGACATGCACAGTGATCAGGGCTTCACTGGACATGCTACCCATCTTTGTCTCATGTCTTGCCATACGTTGAAATCCTAGTTACTTCCTAGCACACATAAGCAAGCTTCACAGTAAGAAAAAAGTTTAAATTCATCTTTTTCATATACACAGGCTAAAACATTGCAAATCTTAGGTTTATTATATGACATGTAAATGATTTCAGATTATCATCATCGTAATGGCACCATTACGGAGCATCACAAGCACCATAAAGTTATCCTCCAGAACCTTCAGAGAGGATTACCCTGTTCTATTTATTGCTATAGTTTAACTCAGCATTCATTTTGCAGTGTTTCTGCTAGGTGTGCTTCCAATTAGGTGTTGAAGGACAGTATGAATATTTTCACATGCTGAGATTTTTCTAGGAGTCTATGTATTACTTTTGAACCTAGACACAAGTGTTACAAATTTATCATATGTCCTAAGAGGTCTGCCATATCTGACACAACAGACTTCTCTCTGTCACTGCTGTTTAGAGTCACTAACTGAAAATTGGTTGTTAATCAATCAGTCTGGGTGCATTTCATTGTTTATTGTTATCATTTGTAAATCTGTTCAGTTCTGTGTAATATAGAAATGCATAGCAAGTCCAGTCCCCAGAAAACTTACTGTCAAGGAAATGGATAGAGAAAGAGGTTACTTATAACCACTCAGCACTAGGTATCTAATGCAACCAGCTACCTCTTCTCATTTTCTTCTCTTCACTGAGACCTTCAAGAGTTTGGCAGCAAAACTACATGCTCAAGCTGGAGCCTACACGTATGTCTGGTTTTATTTTCTTTCTCTTTTATAAGTTTTGAATACAGATTTAAATCAACGAAGAATTGAGGCCACTTGTTAAGATTTCATTCGCATGTCTTCCTGCTATTTTCTGCATTGTTATCATCATTTTCCTTTGACATTATTTTTGTGCAATGATAATAGCAATTCTGTGGCACCAGAATTATCCTAGAAGTGTGATGTTTACTGTCATCGTGGCCTTGCCTGAGTACACAAATTTATTTGGTGTGAAATGTGTCGTATTTTTGAGGGGAAATAATTGGTCACTGCACAGCCTTGGAAGAATGCCAGTGTGGGTTCTGCCACTGGAATCAGCATATTTAATTATTTCAGTGGAGTGCACTTACCCTCATTAGTAAATAAGCATGTGCAGAAGGCACTAGACTAAGATTTTCTTTATGTCTGCTCAGTATGATCATTTGGTCTACCTTTCTGTTATCATTTTGCTGAGTTTATGCTCCAGATTTGTAATTCTTCTTAATGAATTCACACCAAAAAGTTTTCATTATCTTAATTCATAGAAATGAACACAAAGTGGGACCTCAAGCATAAATGTTTTTTCTGTTAAAAATCACAATACTAGTCACTACATTAGAATAATGTTGGTAGAGAAAAGCAGAGTAATAAAATAGCCTTATTTCAAGCCTATTTCATTATATGAGTGGTTTTAAGGCAGATTAGTTCAGAAAAATCAACATGTAATTGATCTTCTCAGATTAGTGTTGTCATAAGAGACAGAAGATATGAAACAAAATTTATTAGTAACACAAAGTAGCTGTAACTTCACTGAATAAAATTAGTATCTATTGAGATTCAAACACACACCCATCTGGGTCGGGTTTAAAAGATCTTTTAAACTAAAAGGTGCCCTAAAATTGTTACCTTGATGCTTCAGGGAAAGTGTAAAGATAAGTCTAAAGTTTTCTGGTTTTACTCCAGGGCAACCTTGAAGGCCATGGAGAATCACAAAAGTGGAAATGAAAGCTCTCATTGTATTATAATAAAGTAATGTTACTGTCTTTTGCCTGGGCTCATAGATATTTTGTGTTAACAGGAATACTGGAAAAGAAGACTCAATCAGGGAACAGAGGATGGAGACTGAAAATCAGAATTTTTTAAAGAAGTGGAGAGAACTACACCCACAAAACAAGCAAGCAGGAGGAATCCATGAAACTATCATATAGAAGGTTTAACAAAGAGAATCATGCTTTTTGTAGTTGTTTGGGGTTTTTTTAATTCTTTTCCACAGAACAAAATTGTGCTGTTCATCTTCAAAGTAAATTTTGGATGTCCAAAGCATAGATTAGCTGGAAAGAGAATTAGGCAAATTTCTCGGTGTCCAGAGACAGCTATTACGAATGATGGGACAAGGGCAAACTGTTCTAAGGACATCTTGGGATGGCCTGATTGTGAGGTGCTGGGAGTGTATAGCTGCAACTCCTCTGGGCATCTTTGTCACCATCATAAGCAAAATGCTGTACAAGAAGGAAAGTATTTTGCAAATTGTTATAGCTCAGACTCAATAGTCTAAGAAGTCCATCTGAGATCTCTTTAAACAAACAAACAAACAAACAAACAAACAATAACTCTTACCTCCTCCAAACCCCATAATGTCTTCTGTTTCACAGAAAGCCTCGAAAGAGCTTGAGGGCATTCATCCTGGCAATGTGAAAATAGTCTCATTGAGTCCAGCATTGAGATTCAGGCTTCTTTCTTTATCGTAGCCATGGGGTACATGACAGCTCAATATCAAATAAGACCCTGTGGTCTAGCAGGGCAAGCAATGAAAAGCAATGAGCATTTCTTTCTGTTACCTGAAACTCCATGAGAATCTAACCAAAAGATACCTTCACAACCAAGGCCTTCATTGTTCTGGGATAGGACTCATGCCTGGAGTATAACTATGGTCTGGATCTGGCAGAGGGATGGGCTTGGCTGGCACATGGGAAGTACAATGTCTAATTTAATGTTATAAGGGAATTAGTATCACATGTACAGCATCAATCTTCTTGCAAAACATGCAGAGAGAAGGCAATCAGAACCTCAGATCTAATTCTTCTTCAGCAGTAACATAGCCACTGCTATTAGTTCCTTTTTAAAAGTCATTGGAAAGTTTGTGACTTTCCAATGTTACCACTTTGTGGGGTAACAAACTCCATGGTTTTGCTCTATTTCATGTGAGGTCACCACTTTAAGTTTACTATAAGTCTGAAATGTTTCACCCAGGTTTGAACCTCAGCCTACCACAATTACAGTGTTAGTGTTCATCTGACTTCTCCCAAAAGTCTTGGTGGTCTATTATATTTTTTTCCTGATGAAATTATGAGAATGTCATTGTATTGCTACTGCTGGTCTACTGTTCATATGTTTGATTTGGTGGCACTGAAACAGCCATACCACATATCCAAGAAAAGGACAACTATTAAAATTAACCTTTTGTTGCTTAATCGGAGAAAACATGGTTTAAATGGTTGGTCGTGGCATGTCTCAAAGGACCAGTGATATCAATTTGGAGCCAACCTTCATCAACTAGTCTACGTGTGAGAGCTAAATAAAGGAACTTGGGAGAAAGGTGAAAAAAGAGCATGTAATTAAATATTAGAAAAAGGGGGAAATAAAAATATGATTTATGCCATTTTTAATGTTTTTTTTAAATTGAGTTGATAAATATATCACGAGGTAGGGATTAACTAAACAACCTCTGGTGAAAACGATACGGGCTAACAACATAATAAAATGTTGCATGAAGCAGAAAATTCTATGACAATTTGGTACATGGGGTATTCCCTCTCTTCCAATTAGGGGGCATTTATTACCACTAATTGTGCCTTGATACTCAAGCAAGACAGATGATGTGTTGACAAATATTCAAGACTGTGAACTCGTATTCAGTCTTTTATAGCGAACAACAAAAAGCAGTAGAATTATTTATTTTTTCCCCTAACAGGTTGCATCCCTGGGAATGGAATTAAGCATTGGTTCCTGAAGGGCTGTCGAGGGTTGGGGATGGGCAAGAGATGCCAGTCCACTCTCAATTTTTTATTTCAGCCCTGCCTGATATGACTTCAAAACCCTAAAAACACCAGTGGAAGTGCTCTGACCCTACTCTTTTCCAGTGTTAATATAGATTTTTAAAGACCCTATCAGGCATTTGCGTATCTTCTGTCTCAGCCAACCACCGGCTGAATGCACATTATATTCCATTGAAATTAGTATTTGTGAGAAGTCAGTATTGAAGTCAGTATTTGTGATATTGGTCAGTACTGAAGTCAGTATTTGTGAGATTGGACACTGTTTCAAAGGAAATTCCTAAATTGCAGATGACCAGCTGGACAGTTAGGCACTCTAAACAGAGTCTATAAAGATATCTACAGACTTGTAATAATGCAAAAGACATGAATATTTTGATGAAAATCTACAAATTTTCCGCTGATCAGCTGGAGGATTTATTTCAGGGTGAGGCAAATCACTCTAAGTGGTCTCAGGTTTACTAAACAAGGCTTAATTCATTTTTTTCATATGCAGGCAAATAGCAACCCTTTGCTAAATGTCTGCCCCCTAAATCATCTTATTTAACCTTCAGCAACTGCAGAAGGGCATTGATCTGCCATAGTCATGTGACATATTTGCTATCTACAAGCAGATGTCAGTCGTCTCAAATACCTCGTGTCTCAAAAAGTATTAGCCATTTTTGTGGGCAGCTGAATCAAATCCCTTTCCTAACCGAATGCAGTAAACACCAAGCGCCGGTACAGCCTCTTTCATTGCAGACACTAAGAGCCTGAAGATGGCGCTGCCCTAAATTTTACTGTTAAACTCAGATGGCAAAATAGGAAGCAATTTTGTCGTTAAGTTACTCTGATATGATTCGCAAAAGAGCTTGATTAGTCATATGATTTAATTGTTCACAAATATGGTTTAATTAAACAAATTTCTTTGGATGGGTACTCATTTATATCAAGATTTCTTGCTGATTTCAATCAGTATTGGATCATTTCCCCAAAAGGCTATTTATGCAAGCTATAAATGACTAACAGCAAAGTTGTGTAGTCTCTGGACATACTATCTGCTTTCCCATTATACTCAGTGTCTGGTTTAGGTTTTCATTCCACACGTCTGCTTAGTGCAGGTGAACACACTGAGCAAGATATCACTGAAGTTACAGTGAAAGTTTTATAAGTGTTTGTCCCTACGTAAACCATTTCAGAAGGTCAACATAAGTTCTACTTTTTTATGTTATTCACTCTTGGGCAGTCAGAAGATCACATGCTGTACACATAAAATTTTGTAAATGGAATGATCTCGGAGTCTTGCTCTTTGAAAACACCTGTAGGATCAATGACAACACTGATGGTTTCCTTCCCATGATATGTGTCTAAACATGCAAATCAGTATCACTTCCCAAAGTACATTCTGCCAGGCAAGACACCATCTGGCAAAAAAAGCTGTCCAGTGTCTGACCTTCTGAAGCCATACAAGACCTCCATGAGCAGGGCAGCGCTGGTATTCTTGTATGGGTGATGCAGACATTTGAGGAGGTTACTCTATTATCCCACACATACTCTAAAGCTCTGGTTTATTTCTTGACTTAGAGCAGGATTCCCAACAGAAATGTTCACGTTGTTGACTGCCAGCTGGAGGACCTGCTCTGCAAGCCCATGACCTACTGATATTTGCAGCTCAAAGGCTGGCACTAGAGCTTCCTCTGCTGAGCACGTTACATGATGAATTCCCATAGCTCAGGCAGAGAGGTGAGGTGTGGGCTGAAGGAGAGAGAAAACAAACCAGTGATCATATCTAAGGAAAGGAACAGGCAAATCTCATGTAAGGCTACGGTCAAATTTCACTGGTCACCTTTATCTTGTTTAGGACCCACAACTAGAATCACGTTATTGTGCATATGTTCATCTGCATTTGAGTACAAGAAATGGTGATGCTCTTTCTTTAAAATATTTTGGATTCTTCTATTGAAGAGCAAGTAAAAATTATCTGTTCCCCCTTCAGCAGAACATCCTAATCTAGAATATTTTGATAGCAGTAGAAGATTCTTGGAGCTGGAGCTAAAATAGGGAATTTCCCAAGGGAAAAACTTGCACAATTTTTTTATTCTTTTCTCTGTTTTCCCACTACAAATAATTAGTATTACTACCAGATACAACCCAGTACTAATTTTGTTTGGGTTTTTTTTCACATATTGCTCCAAACTCCCGCGGTTTGAGTATATCTGAGAGAAAATTCTGTCTCTCAAACTGCTCAACTTCCAAGGTGCTGTTAGCTTGAGATTTTTCTTCTAAGCAATCTTTTACTCCCTAGGGGCATGAAGCATTCACGTGGCTACCTCCAGATAGGAGGTGCAGCTAAAACAATTCCTCATCAAAGAAATACGGATAGAGGTTTCCACCCTCCTGGATGCTCCCTCTGAGCCATGGTGTATATAGAAGTAAGCAAAGAGGCTACTCATCCCACAGTGCTTAAGCACCATAGGATAAATTATCTATGAGAAACAAGGTAGGCTCTCATCTCATACCTTTGTGATTGCACGAAATGAAGCACAGAGCATAAGGAAGCAACTTTTATGCCAGAAGTTTCTCTCTACCTGATTCACCTTATTTCATCCAATGGACCTTTGCAGGCAAAGTTTGGAGACTTGGTCATATTGATTGGTCTACTAGCTCTTTCCCCTCCTTGAGCATTTCAGGGGTATTGTCCATCTTAGAAAGTAGGGAAAGGAAAGTAGGCTCGGGGACATATAATTTGTCTGCATGGGAGCTATATGAAAAATCAAAGCCTCATCATTCAGTCCTCAGCATCAAACATGTCTGAGAGTGAAAATGCTAACATACCCACATGGGTCTTCGAGAGCAGGTGTTGAGACTGTGTAAAATAATACCCCCTATAAACTGAATTTGTGAGTTCATTAGTTTGTGCTCTTTTAATAAAAAAGGAAAGAAATACATATTTAAAGCATGTTTAGTGTCAAGTTTTGTTGGAAATGGGACTGTGGTCTAGTCATTGACACAAGCAATTGTGGGAGCTCCATTGTTGCCACAATGGCAAGAGAAACAAATCAGCAAAAACCAAGGAAATGACTGTTGACCAAACTCAACCTCAAAGAAAATTGAGTTATACAAATTGGAAATGGAAAGGCTTGGATTTTAACCTAGGTTTTTCCTTTGTTTTCTGGTATAAGTTTTTCTCAATTCCTTGCTCTTTAAGCTGCTGTGGTTTTCATTACAATCTTTCAAAAAGGATTGTTCTACAAAGTAATGTCTGCTGTTATGCCCACTATTTTTTAAAAACCCTTTAAGACCTTTTTTTTTCTCTTTGTAATGCAGAATAAAAAGTTGTACTTAATTCCTCATGACATTTTGAAGAGCTATTTTTATAGTTACCTGTGCTATCTGACATCTTCAGCCCTTTTGTGAACACAAATAGTAAGGGCTAACCTATGAAATGTAGTATGAATCTCAGAGGATTTGCAATCTGCAAGTCATTGCCTAAAGACCCAAAAAAGAAAATAGAAGCATATGGACAGCTTGGGCCCACTATTTCCTTTTGCAAGATTTAAGCAACTGACATACTGCTCATGAAAGAAGAGAGTGCTTGGACACATGTGCCAGCCAAGAACTCATCCAAGATGTTTCATAATCATACTTATTTATGGAATCAGAATAGAATGCCAAGTCAGGTGGGAAAATAAGAGAGGGTGCATAAGTCATACCAAACATTATCCAGTGAGAGGGCAAGGAGAAGTAGTGCTGTTGTCAAGTGGAGAGTAGGGGGTGAGAGGGAGGAAGAAATAGCAAAGAAAGATTAGATCCCACAAATAGCCAGAGGAGTCAGCAGGAAGAGGGATGTGGTGGAAGAAAAATGGGAGATTTTTCTGAAAGTCAGGGGTAAAGGAAATAAACTGAACACCATAAAAACAGCTTACAGAAGCCCAGTCTCTGAAAGAGGCACCAGCAGTAAGAGAAAACAGTCAAACAGTGTCAGCCTTCCCAGGCATGGATGAGTGCCACAAGACTGAATGCAAAAAAAACCACTAAAGTGGACTTCAGGAAAATGATGAGTTATTCTATCTGCTCTCTGGCTTTCAGGGATGTTATTCAAACGTAGCAGAGAGGAAGCACCTGGGCACCTGGTTGACTTAAACCATGGAATGTCATTTGCACAGGAAAAAGTCACTAGAGAGGCAAACCACCAGAGTAACGAATGACGAGCAAATGAGAAACTGAAATAAGAGAGGAACAGACTTGAAATGGTTGATAGGGATGCTTTCAAACTCAGCCGGTCACCTCATATATTCTCCACAAAACTTTCGGTTTCCCCCTCAAGTCCTTCCCATTCAGTCTTTGTTTGACACTCTTACCAATCTCATTTCCTAACAGCTTTTCCAACTCCCATTCCCTTTCCTGATATCCTTGCCAAATCCAGGCAGTATCTTTCACTTGTTCCCTTCCCCACATCACATACCAGAACATAATTTTCACAACCTGAGGGTGCCAGCTCTGTGTCGTGCATTAAAATGACATTAAGCATTATGTGGATCAACGGAAGCTAGAATATTTTTTTTGATGGGGTGAGGGTGGAGGAATGGGAGAGAAGGAAGAAGCTTTGTAAGTGGGCCTTCTTTAGCAGAACATCCTACAAGAAACATATGATAATGTAATCATCACAGATATTTGACAAATGCTATTCAGTTCATTTTTTCCCTTCCTGATGACATATCCCAGGCTTTACACTGAGCTTCCCAAAGATAAATTGTGCACACAGTAAGTATCTAAAGGAATGCAAAAGCAAAAACCAGAAACACTGCATTTGGGAGAAATTCCTCCACACTGTATTCTTCAACAAGATCTGCAAATAAAGTTATTAAGACAGTTAACACAAGCCAAGGTTATCTGAAAGCAAGCAAATATTTTATTGTGAATAATAGCATTGTTTATTATTAGCATTTAAATCCATCCACACAGTAGATATGTTTTGCTCTTTTGGTAGTATTATTTACCCTTCATTAATCTGTGTAAATGCAGAGGAATGCCTTTCAGTTAAAAAAAAAAAAAAAAAAAAAAAAAAAACCAAAAATTAGAAAAAGAATTTCTTGAGAATCATATCATGATTTGTATGATTAATATCATATAATCTGTAGTAAAAGGTGCTTTTAAGAAGAGAAACTTCCTAGAATCTGCATATTAAAAAAAAAGTCAGTGCAATCTTCATGAAAAAAAAAGAATAATGCTTACTGCAGATTATTATCTTAACAGTGTATTTAGCAAAAAGTAAGGTATAGTTGGAAACATTTTAATTTTCTGTGTTTTGAAAATACTCATTTTTGGAGGCAATAGAAATGCCTGGAGGATTTAAATTTTTCCTTGGAAAACGGTCTTCTTAAGTTATTTACTCTGCTTTCTTCTTACTCTAGAACTTTGTTGAATGGATGTCGGTATCAAAAGTGGAAAAGTACTTTTCTATGTTTTCATATTGTTTGCAAACTCAAGAGAATGGAAAGCAAAGAATTCCAGAAAAATCATGTAACAGAGGAAAAGGAAACAATGACACTTTTCAGAATTTCATCAGGCAAAATAGTATTTCCTATAGGAAAAGCATGTTAAAAAAAACCACTTACACACTTTATCAAAAAAATACCCCTACCTGGGCAGTTTTTCATGTTATTTTCATTATATCAAAATTGACTCAGCAGCAAAGGAGCTAATAGGACTATACCCTTTAAAGCCCAGATAACTGCTGATCCATCTTGTTGAGTTAAATCTTCTTGGATGATGCTCAAAGTGAGATCAAGGCTTCATGTTCCTCCAGTTCCCTACCCATGCTGAGGAGGTCACACTTTGATTCCTAGACTTTCATGAAGGAAAGAATTTACAGTTGCCCTTTAAGATGTTTTACTTTTCACAGATTTTAATTTTTTAACTCTGCTAAGCAATGTATCAGTTTGATGTTTGGACCCCAAAATGCCAGACAAGAGGAAGGATATTCAGCAAGTCCCTGTGTTTATTTGACATTCCAGAATGAATACATGTTGTGTGGACAAAAGCAATGTTTTACAAGTTTTCACATCACATTCTGAAAGGAGTGTTTTCTTTATAATCTATGTATCTTTATATAGGCTGTAGGCCAGGTTAAGCAGTGTGATGCAAAGGCTGGACAGAGGGCCTCTATTCACAAAGGAATACTTATTTCACTTCATCTTACATGGCTATCTGTACAGCCAACCTCATGCTGAGGGATGTTTTACACACATCACACAGTGTTTGTTGTGCTCATGCATTGCTATACTTCTATCCTGTCAGTGCAAACTGGGAGGTGGGACCAGTAAATCTAACCATCAACAGTGGTGATGGAGCAGAGGACAGCTTTTGAAAGAGAGCCTACAGTTTCATCTGTTTGACATATCTTGCCATCAACCCATGTTATTGCCAAACATCATTTCTCTAATTTCATAATGTCATGCCCTGAAAGAGATCCCTTGGAAAGTGGTAGCAGAGCCGACCACTCTGAAGGGGTGATATAGTGATGGCACAGTGCCACGCTTTCTCTTTGAGAAGTGTAGTGAGAAATGGCCTGTATTTCCATGGCAATATATTATTTGCCTGAGAAGCAAATGTTGCAAAGCATAGAAATTCAAACCTGATCCAGCAGTAACACAGATATTTTAGCAGAAGAGGGGTTACTGGTAAAGATCACTGGTAATGGATTGTTCAATTAAATTTTCTTTTGTTATGCTTCCTCTTTCTCATTTGTAATTAGAGAAGGGAGAGAGGTCCCTGACAGCTCCAGGTCATTGAAGAAACATGTTCAACACCTTGTTGACCTTTTGGCTCCTTGAGTAAATTTCAGTCAGTAAATTCAGTATATACAATTGAAATTCACAACATGTAATTGAAGATGCAAGGGTCTTCCACAATAGTAAAGCAGATTTTCAGAATTTATGCCCAACATTTTGATCCAAACCCACCTACTGAGCTGTCCATGCAGCAAGTATCTAAATTCCTCGACTATTCTGCAGAGGTTTTAGTGCTCTGCTTCTGCACATGTCCCATGCAGCTGGCTTGGTGCACCTCTCCTATACATCTCTGGCAGATCTGTAGACTACTGTACTGACATATCGACCCTCAAGGATTCAGACCCCATGCCCAGAACATGCCTCGTCTGCACATCAATTGGCTTGAACTCCTCATAAAACACAACATGGCCACTTTTTTCTAAAAGCAATTGCAATCAGAGGTTGTTCCTCTGCCTTTGAATTGCAGCATCCCATTAGCTAGAGGGGCTGCTCAGGCTGCAGGAAGCACCAGGTCCCCAAGATGTCCTGGCTAAGCCCAGTGGTAACAACACCATTTTACCTCCTCAAATCATATCATGGGTAGAATCAAACACTACATCCATGACTCCTAAAAAGAGACAAGACAAATTCAAGCACAATTCAGAGGTTTAGTGGCTAAGGTACTGGCATCGCTGAGGGATAAAATGGATTTTGCTCTTTGTTTCCAGATACATTTTGGGGTTTTTTGTTTTTTCCAAAGGACAAGGAACAGTATGTACAATTACACATAATTATATGTATAATTTTCATTTTGAGGTAGGGGCAGGAAGGTAAATTCCCCCTGGTGTCCGCAATGAAGATGACATATTTTCTGTCTCACTATTTTTCCCGCTATCCTTGTGTAGTTGCATGGGTCCCACAGGAGGGGTGAAATCTCCCTTCAATCCCACTTTATTTATAACTTAATAAGATAAATTAGTCTTCTTAATAGGATAATGCACAGCCTTAAATCACCTTTGATTGATGAATGACTGATGCCCCATTTTCCACTTTGTTGGCAACTTCTAGACTATCATATCAAACATGCAGCATGCTTATCTACGACCATGGCTGCTTGCAGTGCCTTAGAAACATCATGTGAGCTCTTGTTAGATTCTCACTCATGAGAAACAATTGACAGATGAGGCCACAATGTTTTAAAATTTTATATATTGCTTAGTGTGTATTAAATTATAAAGAATTTAAGACTATCTAGTTCTAAAACCCCTGGCATGGGCAGGGACACCTTCCCCTAGACCAGGTTGCTCAAAGCCCTGTCCAACATCCAGCAGCGTCTATAGGTAAAAAAATAATTCCTGCTTATTTTAGAAAGTGCTGGAAATGGTAAAGGTTTGTCTTTTTTGTAGTGTCATTTGAAGGAAAACCATCTTTGTGCAACTTCCAAGGGTGATGAAATAATGACAACACTGCCTGGCTTCATGAGTCTGAAACTAACATAGAATCACAGAATCATAGAATAGTTAGGGTTGAAAAGGACTGTAAGATCAGTTAGCTCCAACATGCAAATATGGCTCATGCACCCACACAACCATGCAGACCAATCAGGTTTAATTGACTATACTATGGTCCAAATGTGCTACTAATGAAAACCAAACCTAATGAGCTCCAAACAGGACTCTCTTAATTAAATTACACAGGAAGCTTCCATTCTGCTTCATAAACCTTGTCTTGGTCCACAGTTTTCCTGTTTTATGGTTAATATAATACTTAGACTAAACACAACTTTACAAAAGTGCAACAATTTTATAAATTATAATAGAAAATGTTTCTCTGTCAACAAGCATATTTAGTGTTATCATTTATGTTCATACACATACATGTATTCACTTTGTGGTTAGATTTCAGGACAGTTCAGTTAATAGCCAAGGGAAGAAAGGCAGAAAGGAAGAGATGATGGGAATTACTAAGCAAAGTAGACTGCAATGAAGTGGACCTTCATCCATTTTGCACTTAGAACCTAAGGCATCATTTTAAAATTACTGTTATCATAATCTAAATTGAACTTCTCATGACAGGAGTAATTCAGATACTGAGCTGCAAAAGAATAGTGGTGAAATCCTCACACTTGTTCCTTTTATAACCAGGGGATTGCCTTAAAGTCTTGGATTCCAGATGACAGAGAGTTCCCTTAACAAAGAAGATAGTTTTAACAACATGTTTTAAGCATCAATATCAAACCATGGCTCCAGTTTACTTGGGTTTAACTGCATGCCTGAGGTTTATGCATTAAAAAACACTTTGCAGTTCTGAAAATATAGCCATAGAAAAAGTTTTTATTGTATTGGAAGACTGTAATACCAGAGCTTTTTTTTGTTAAATTCAGTGGTTGCTCACAATCTTGGTTTTTTTGGGGGGTTTTTTGGAGGCTTTTTTTGTTTTCTTATTGAGAGTTTCACTAGGAAGAGTAAAGACTGCAGATTATTTTATTTTATTCTGTTTTGGTTTGTTTTTTGTTTTGTTAATGAACACACCACTTTTATACAACCGTGTTCCAAATGAAGAAACACAGGCAAAAAAATAAAAATCTCCTTATGGTGAAAAAATTCAAGAGAAGAAAATTTTACTGCTGCAGACACAGCACTTGTGTTTCTTAAGAAAAACCAAACAAAACAACAAAATAAAAATAAAATAAATTGCCAAACTATGACCCTTCACATCAGAACTTTGGCATTTTTATAGAAGACAGAAACGTACAATGAATCTAATGCAAGCAGAAACTATCATAATGTGCCCATGGACATTAAAGTTTTCATTACCATTTAGCATAGATGCAGTTCTCTTTTTACTCAGTTTACTAGCGAGACCAACAACTGACTCTTAAAATCCTACCTCAACTACATATGTTGACAAAATTGTGTTATGAACACCTTTGTGCTTAATACTCTGAGCCCTACTAATTAAGAAAGAGTAATGAGACTTTACTGGTGAAATATGGGCAGAGAAAATGAATTTTTCTTCATTGCCCTAAAGAGAGAAATGCCTACCTTAGCTCCATCCAAGGTTTTAGTTCAGTTCTGATTCAAATTAGATTACACATTCTGAAACCTCTCCTATCACAAGAGTTTCGCTATTTTTGTCTGAAATTTTGTAGGACCAGTTCTGACTACAATGAAGAAAAAGTCAGGAGATCAGCCCTTTCGTGAGCATGTTTGGATAAACAGATTATATTTTCTACAGCGTCAGCTGGAAAATATTTTAATCCATTTCAGTAGATCTTTATAAGATTTAATGTTGAAATTAGTTTGAGATACCAGGTAGAAATACATGTAACAGTTGAAGTGATCTTGTGGCTTTAAAGTATGGCTATTGATGCTAAGGAGAGATTAGTTGCACTCACCTCTGTATAGCCAAGTGAAGGAAGGTGTCCTGGAAGAGTGATTTTCAATTCATAATCTATAGATCCTGTGAGATCCATAAACTATTTCAAATGCACCTGTGAAAGGTACAGACAAAGCGCTAGGGGCTTAAATTCACTAAGCAAGGAATCATAACTTTACAGGATATTTTCTGAGTCCTCTAATCAAAAAGGATGAAAACTACTGTCCCAAAATATTTCTGTGCCAGTCCACCCTGCGAGGGTTAATAGTATACACAAGAGTTCTGCTAAATGTCACAGTAGTTACTATGTTCTAATCCTGATCCCCTACCTACTGTAGCTGCTATAAAATATATAGTAATAATTTCCTGAGGCAGGGTAATGTATAAGGAATGTCAGACCAGGATCTGGACATATTTGCCTTAGCTCTGTTTTATTAAAGTGAAACTTTTATTAAGGCATGTGGTGAATTGAGCAATCTGCATGATTCATGCAGTTGTAAACCTATTGCTACACTCACAATAAATCAAGGACCCATTGTTGTATGTTCACTGTACTGTAGATTAAATAAGAGAAAAAATGAACATGGAAGTATTGTTCAGCCATATGAAAGTATTAAAAATGTACTCTAAATGTATTAAAAGGGCCAAATTGTACTTGAACTAAGCTTTATTCCATAAACAAGTGTCTTTCATTGGGTTATTTCTAATTAGAACATGCTCTTATGATTCACACAGTAAAACTATGGGCCAAGGCTTCAGTCTGACCTCTGCATACCCTCATCTCTACTGCTCAGAGGGAAACATGAGAAGAAACTACTCCTTCAGGACCACGGCTGTCATAGGAAGATGCTGATTCATCACTCCATTGACGCCAGAGTTGCAAAGGGTCATTTTGGGTTGGGGCTAAAAGAAATGATTGTGGTTTCTCTGCATATATCCACATATCTCTGATTTTCTCTCAGCCCTATCTGAATTCTTACCTCCTTTGGACACAGCAAGACTGTGCAAGGTATTAAAAGGGGCAAGTGAGAGTGATATTGTTTAAAAATTCTCTTTTCTTTTTTTGCAAGAGAAGAAAGGAAGTGGATGAATGACTTTTACCAGCTCCTGGATGAAACTGTGCTCAATATTCATTGAAAGTGATTATATAGAAGTGAATACCTTCCATAAGCATCGCTGTAATATAAAGGAAGAGGTGAACACAAAATACACTGTGCTTTAGATTTTGCACATGAATGATGTTTCACAGCAAGAAGCAAAGTATGCCCACTCAGTGACTTATATAGTTTATTTGAAAACATATTCAATTTCTATTAGAATAATTATAATTACAATTAATTCCCATTATATTTCCAATGAGAACCATGAGCAGAAGCTTGTATCTTTGCTGTTTAAAAATACAACAATGAAATATATTAGGATCCTTTAAAATTACAGGTTTGATCAATATAAAGTAAATTCATTTTCTCTATTATTTTTCACACAAATTCTTTCTTTTATTGTTGCTAAGCCATTGAAAAGGTTGAACAGATTTCTCTGCTCCTCAGAGACAACCTTCAAGGAGTAGAAAGACCTGTGTGTCCAAGGCACTAACAGCTGACTGCATGACAACCACATCTCTCTAAAATTATTCCCAAAATATGCTTTAAAAATCTGCAAACCATACACTTGACAATATCCCTAAGGATAAATATCCAGATACAAACAGGAGAATTGAGACTTGGGTCCAATTTTTCATACTCTATCATGTCAAACAGCCATTCCAACAGTAGATGTTGGTCTACTTTACTTGATTGCAAAGTAGACCAATCAAAGATTTTCCTCAGATGCGTGACTAACTGAGAGCAGTCTGATAACATTTTTTTCACCTCTCAGGAAAAACAGTAAGTCACATGCAACATCCAATGCTATGGGTAATCAGCTAGATATTGTGTCTCTTCTTAGCAGGAGTCCACACTTTAATTAATGTTTTACCAACAATTATCTGTCTTTCTCACAGGTGGCTGAAAGAGCAAGGACAATATTTTTGATTCATGTAGTGCAGTGTGCTCTCAAAATCCAGTTCCGAAATAGAGTTGAAAGTGGTCAGTTTTACTTAATGACTAAAAGGGTCCACATACCATAGAGAACACAATATATGCTGACTTGCTATTTGCAGCTTAAAATACTGTTGTATACATTCCTACTTACCACAAGCCAAAATACTATATTCTGATTCCCAGGTCTGAACAGATTAAAAGGAGGTAGAATAAAATCACAAACATTTTAAGGATTCCCTCCTTGTGGGAAGAGTTCAACAGCTCATGCAATCTCCTTTTACTTATCCTAGCTTAAGCTGGACTCTTCACCAGGAAGTTAGACAGGAACAGCTTGAATGCTAAGAAGGAGAATAATAGAAGGAAGATTTGAACTGCCATCACCTCCAGATCTATGCGGGTCCCTGGAGCCCCACCTTCGTGACACACTTATTAACTATGATACATTGGACCAGGTAGACAGAGAACTGAACAACATGATTTTACCTTTAGTCTCTGTCCAAGTTGATGGACTGATGACATTCACAGTTAAGTTTAAGATTTTTCAGTATATGCAGACACTTGAACAGAATGAATGTCACTTACATTGATTAAAGCTATAAAGAGTACTCACAAGCAAGGAAACAAAGACGAGTTTGTAAATTCTGTGATTTTTGGCAGATTTATGATTCTTTAGCACTGTGTTTCTCCATCTCTTAGATAATCTTGAAGAAGAGATCAAAATTATATCTTTTTCTATTAAATATGTTAATTACTAGGGAGACACAAATCTGAGTCTGCACTGGTACTCCAGCTCTGCAGACATGAGAATTGTCATTGATGTCTTCACAGTTTGCTAAAATTAGTGATGGACTTGAACCAAAAGCCATTATATTAATACACTCAATTTATAAAACCATGATTCCACCCACAAAAACTTCAAACACTTATATTTTGGGGAAAAGTTTCTCATTTTATTGACTTGAAAGTGGTTGATGGAACATAAGCTTGCAATAAGAATCAGCCTTTTCAGTAACTAAAACACTTTTTAAAGTGGAACTTAGGTTCCTAATTTGTAAAGATGGTTTTGAAGCTTACCTTTGGGCCTGTACAATTAAACAATTAGATCTTTCAGTTGGGTCTTGGCAAAAATCAGAAGCTCTAAAATTCCACAAAAAATGTGCAAGTTTCCTCCTAGGAATTGTGGGATCAATGTTTGGAAAGGCATTTTGATAAATATCCTTACTGAATACTCAATGAATGAAGGAAAATAAAGACACAAGAGGTAAATGTCTGAAGCAAGAATAGGAAAAATCACTAATTATTCTGAGATTTTTTTTTTTATTATTTTTATATCTGTGGCATTAGTGTCTGATTGCACAAAGACCTGCTTTTCTTCTAAATCCGATGGAGAAAAATGTGGAAGCCAAAGCTGAGCAACACGGCAGTGAGAAACAGCATTGGTTGTATTAGCACAGACTTGCACCCAATGTAATAGTGTCTGTCAAAGAGCCACAGTAGACCCTTGTTACTGGTCCTCTCAGTGTATTGCACTGATTCTCTTTCGGTGCACATGGAAAGTAGGCTGATGTTTGGGAGCACCAGTACATCATGCCCTGTAGATGTTCCAGGTCACTCTGCGTTACTGCAGGAATTCAAATACACTGCTCCATCACACAGAGTAGTTATGCTGAAGTTGCTTTAATTGAGAGAGCAAAAGTGTTTCTCAGATGTGGAAATATACACCCAAAAATATTCCGACTATTGTTCAAGATGAGATAACCAGCCACTTGTCAAAAATGTGCAGAATCCATCTCCTGAATCTGTGACGAGTGGCTTCTCCATTGAATCAGAGAAATTGTTAGGTATTCACGTTACCCCCTTATTCGAATGATTAGGAATCATACAAACAGGTTTAATTCCAATACAATAAATGCTAAGAAGATGCAAGTAAATAAGAGAAAGCCAAAATGAACAATCATAACTGTTGAAGCTTAAAACCTGACCACCTTGGTTAACAAGAGTTTGTGAACTCATCACCTATCTTCCTTTTGCAAAGACTTATTACTTTCTAACTTAAACCACCAGGTTTTATCTAGTTGGGTGTCAAACCCCTGTATTTTCCCTGGCTTGCACCTGAAATCATAACTCAGCATAGATTTGCTTCATCTAGCCTCAAATCTTTAGAGTTGTGAACTTTGACAAACCCTTTAGAGAACCTGATGTGGGTTTCAGACTTGTAATGAAACTCAAGCCTGGGTGGGTTTTGGGTTTCATTACAAAAGCCCTGCACAGCTGCTCTAAAAACTCCAACCAGGTTTCATAAAAGTACCTGTTGTATTTAAGCCACGGAGTCGCACTGGGAACTGTATTTAATAAGTAAGAAGTTGTAGGAGTGCTGATGTAACTGTGTAAAAATGATTTTTAAAATACAGGAGATGTGACATGGAAGGCTCTTTTAAAAGCAGTGGAATGCTTGATCCAGGGCTGTTGTCCCTCTAAACCCTGCACATTACTAAACCCAATGGAATGACACTTCTGTGAGGAATGACTGCAGACCCTACAAAATTTAGCTCTTGAATATGTTATTATTCTGCAATACTTAACTCTTACAAAATAATAATTAAAAAAAAGGATAACTTTCAGCAATTGTGCTTATCCTGTCACAGTCAACTGCAGCACTTCCATGGAGGGGACAGTCTCACAGCTTTTGTCTGTGCCATAATAACATTCTTTTAAACCATACAAGTACATGGTTACGTAGGGCAGTTTCTTGCAAGAAAATCCAGGTGCAGTCAAATTACTTAACTTAATTCTAGTAGGAAACAGTTTCTACCCTCTACAAGCTGACTGAATTCTTTCATTTCCATCTCTGTTGTCCACTCCTGCAGAGATACTCCTATAAGATGCTCTGTGGTCCTTAGTCCAGCTCTGCTGCATGAAGTTTGGAGTGGAGAAAGCACTGAGTCTTTCTTGCCCAGGTTTGCATGACATTAAGCATATCAGGATGCTAACCCATGGCTGGGAATCTTTGTCAGTGATCATAAGTTTTCCAGAATGATAGTAATAATGACAATAGCAGTAAGTATCAGTTGTAGTTAATCAAGAGGCTGTCCTGAACTTCAAAGAAACCAGTAGGGCTCTGGTCCATCAAAGTGTTTAATACGTGCTTGCTATAAGCATATAGGTAGTCCAATTAATTTAATTAAAATTGAGCATGTTTAGACTGCTTTTCAAATTGCAGTCCATAGAGAGGTGGAAAGTAAAAAGATGTTACCCTTAATAGAGGTGGTAAGAGAATGCATATGGCAAGATCTGGGCTGTGACAATGATCTGAGTCCACTTCCAAGTGAACGAGGAACAAGTTGTGTTGAATGCCACAGGACAGGCTAAGATGCGCAGAGATTCAAGCAGAGATTCAAATGACCCAGGAGAATTAAAGTGAAACTGAAGACAGCACTGGCATGTTTGAACAGGGAAAAAGGAACCCTTAAGAAATCTGGGTGAGGGGATTAAGAGATGGAAGACAACAGCAACTTCAAAACACAGAATGAGAAAGAAATTAGCATTGCTAAGAATCTCAAAAGTAACTTGGACAAGGGTTTTGTATATTTGCTTGGTTTGATTTTAAAAAAAATAAAGAAAAGGAAAATTGTTGCTTATTCTTCACTGTCTGACATTGGCTTAAATTTCAAGCCTCTGCATGCTTATAGCTAAATGACAGGACAGTTTGAAGCCATTCAACATCGATAATTTTCTCAGTGGATCAGCACAAATGTCTAACACAACTGTTTCTGCAATTGTGCAACACTGAGAAAATACACTACTTAATGACTCTCTGATGAATACCTACACCTCTGAAGTGATATGAGGATGTCGTTGCCTAATGTTATTATGTTGGTTAATAACATAAAATATATTGGAACATTGGCAGGGTCAACACCTGCTAAGCATTTTTTTCCTGCTGACACCATCTGCAATTATTAATCCACATGTGTTTTGTTAACTTCTACATACATTTTGAAACCACCTTTTTTTTTAACTTTATTTTAAATAAGTATCTGACCAAGTAAACTGACAAAACACCGCCATGAAAGAAGTTAAATCATATGATTTACATATTCTTTCTTTATTTTTGAGCATGGAGATAGCATGATATTTGTAAGTAATTCTTCTTTTGTTTTCCTACATCCCCATTCCCAAAATTCTATTTCTCTTTTAATGGATTATAAAATCTTCATGTCTGAGAGTTTATACTTTTGAATCACCTAGTGTGTCTCATCATGTCATTCCCTTTCTCAAATAGCTCCATCTTGGAATAAATAATAAATATATCTATGAAAAGCAAATGAAGAACTGGATAAAAATCCACTTCCATTAACGGATATTGAAATTTATGGCTGTACAAATGGCTATCATTCATTACATACACAAGTTAAATATTTTGTCAGCTCTGTTACCCAGGAATTCTTGAAATACATTTTTGCTTTAAATTGACTATATTATACTGCAAGCATCTAGAACACCTATAAATGTATGTATATGTGCACATGTGTATTTGTATTGAAAACCATACTGGCAGAAGGTTTCAGGCCAGATTATGTGCAGATTTACAGCTTCCATAGTTCAGTACTTACGCTGCTAGTCAGCACAGATTTTGTGGTCTCTATCTCCTCTCTCCATCCACAGATGAGTTTAGAATTTGTAGTGTCACCCTAGGTTTCTCATGAATATGAGACTCCCAGCTGACAAAAGAATTGAGAGTCAAGTCATTCTTTAATTTAGGCCACAGCATTAAGTTTGAGGTGGGATGCATTAAATTAATGTAAGCAGTTCCTTTAAACATAAAGTGTGGTCTGTGTGTTGAAAGGCTGGGGTTGTACCTGCTAAAATATAGAGCTCTCCCAGCTTTTCACCACTTTTGCAGAGAAAAGGCCTTAATGAAGACAGAGGGTTTTTTCAGTTAGGATCTTATGACTGCATTCCCCTTTGTACAGGTTAATTGGAAGTGGAGGAGGAGTCAAGCAACACTGATCTCCATCTGTTCTGCAGCTGCCACAGCTGAGGCTAAAGGTGGTGATTTTTTTCCAGTGTCATGCTCCACAGTAGGTGTGTTGGTTGGGAAGTACTATGTTGCTACTAGTATGAGACCCACTGCTCTCTTTAAATATTTTTCAAAGAAGCCCAAGAGGTTTATTTGGCTCTAGACACTAAATAACTTTCTATTTATTCTCTTCTGCATTTTGAATTCTTTGACTTTAACTATTTAGTTTACTGTCTTATTTAATAATTCTACCATTGTCCAGCAGATTTCATCCAGCTTTGCTGAGAAATTAGATCTGAAGCCACTGAAAGCTCAGGTGTATGATAGGGTTAATGTGACTTGCCTGGTTTCTGAGCATTAGCTGAGCTGCGCCATATGATCAGTCAGTTTTTTACCCCTTTTTCTTTGCTGCTGGAGTAAGAATTTTACCCCATACTCAGAACAGGTCAAAAATGAATGAATGTGGGAATTTTACCTCACAAATGAGGACATCTGTGTCTGAGGTAGTCACTGGCTAGCCTAGTAAACAGTCAGCGCAAGGCACAAGCCATCTCATCCTGTGGTAGATGTGTAAAGTAAGTCAGGTGAATTATTAAAACTACCTGTTTCTCTCTAATATAGTAAAGGGAGCCTGGAATGACAAGCTTGGGTATATGCAGACATCAGCATCAAAGTAAAATTACTGTTTTCTTCAGGTACTTAATAAGTCAGAACACTTTGATTTACTTTTGTGAGCTCTAATGCAATCACTGTTACTGCTATTATTTGTATTGCAATAACCCTGAGAGGCTAGGATCTGTTTGTTACAAATCCTGTATAGATATAATTTTATTGTCTTACTCTTCATAGATACAGTCCTCCCCTAAGTCTCTATGTCAAGAAGTAAATCAAAGCAAATTCTGAACCATGAATAGTAGAGGAGATTTGTGATGGTGGCCATCTGTACAAGCTCAACATAAAGAAGTGTATGGAACTAGATGGGATGAATCCGAGGGTGGTGAAAGAGTAGCTGTTCATGGCTAAAACCCAATTTTCTACCAGTTTTGATAGACTGTGGAGATCAGAGGAAGTAACAAATTACTAGAAAAGAGCAAATATGCTAGTCTACAAAACCAACACAAAGGAAGGTCTAGGAAAGTACAGACCAGCCAGCCACACTTCAGTCCCTGAGAAAGCCATGGAACATGTCTTCCTGATAGAAGATGAATAGTGCAAAAGGCATAACTGAGACAAAACCAGCACAGGTTTACCAAGAATGGTTCATACTTTCATCTTATCCTTTATATGACAAAAAATTTGCTCTGTGAGCAAAAGGAAAGCTGTAGACTTAATCCACCTTGATTTCAGCAAGTTGTATGACACATGTTTCTGCAACATCCTTCTTGAGAAACTGATATGTGCTTCTGACTGGCTGTCAGAAGCAAAGATCCTCAGAAATCAATGGTAGCTTCCATTCTGTTCAGTATCTATATTAACAATATGGATCATAGGCCTGTAGGCTCCTTTACGTGTCTGCAGATGATAGGGGAGAGAGAGTTAAGTGTCAGAAGGGAAAACCTTAATGCAGAGAGAGTTCAGTTGTCTCAAAGATTGTGACCAGCAGCTTGAGTTTTAGAAAACATGAAGTCCTAAACTTGGATGGAATAACACCAACTAGTAGTAGCGACATGGGTCTGACTTGCTAGGAAACATCTCTGATGAGAAGGTCATGCGGTTCCTGGTGGGTGGCAAGCTCCATCTGAGCCAGCAGTGGGTCCTGGCAGTGGTGAAATTAACATCATTGTGTCCTGCACTGGCAAGGGAACAACCTGCAGACTGAGGAGTGTGATTATGAACTCTATTCAACTTTTGTTAGGCCTTATTTCAAATACATATTTCAAATACAAATTCATATTTTAAATACATATTTCATTTTGGTCCCTGCAGTGTAAGAGAGACATTGAAAAATTGGAGAGGGTCCGGTGAAGGTTTATGAAGTTAATTAGAGGACTGAAGAACTTGATATATGGCAAAAGAGTGAAGAAATTGTTTTTTTCATCCTGGAGATGAGGATGTTTG
Organism: Psilopsiagon aymara; assembly: GCA_024733675.1. NCBI lineage: Eukaryota > Metazoa > Chordata > Aves > Psittaciformes > Psittacidae > Psilopsiagon > Psilopsiagon aymara. The sequence continues at coordinate 42,436 of JANRGW010047018.1, forward strand.
AGGGGGACCTAATTACAGCCTTTTAATACTTAAAAGCCAGTTTTAGAGAAGGTGAATGTACATCCAAAAGGTGCTCAGCAAGAAGACATAAGAAATATAAGAAAGTAGCTTTAAGGCAAATTCTATCTAGATGTAGGAAAAAAGAAATCATATTGAAAATAAAACTTAGGGTTAGGTTGCTTACATAAGTGGTGGAGTCTTCTTTGAAAACATTCAAAACATGGTTTCCTAGTGCTCAGATTACCTAACCTAAGTCCCTGCTTTCAACAGAAGTTCAGACCAGATGGTGTCCAGAGGTCCTCTCAACCTGGAATTTTCTATGGGTTTCTGGTCCTACAGCAAAGCTATCTTCCTTGCCCCTAAAAAATGAGCCTGTAAAATCACAATCTAATCCTAAATTTGTTTCTTGCACTCAGCATGAATACACATCTGCGACTCTTGACTACAATCTCTATTGACTACAGTGGGAGTGCAAATTTCTAGTGCACGTATAGACATCAGCATGGAGATATCCCGGTGAGTATCTGAGGAAAAAGCTAGGACAAAGGGGACTAAAGAGGGCAAAGGCATCTTAGAACAAATATGTTGTTGGAGAAGGTTCCTATTCCCTGATGGCTGTTCTGTTTCACCAGCTGTTGTTTTCTTCCACAGAGAGATATGGAGGCCTCTGCTCTACCATTCATGCCAGGCCTAGACAAATTCTGTATTTTGCCTTATTACAATAGAGGAAGTGAAAATCCCCAATGGCTTCTGGAATTGCATGGAAACCTTAAAAACCCATAAAAAAGAACAAAATAATAATCATTTGGGAGACACTAGTCAGTAAATCACTCACCTTCTAACAGGTCAAAAATGAGACAAGATACTAGAAGAAAAGGGGAAAAAAGGGATCAACAATTCAGAAGGTTATGATGAGCACTGGAAAATATTTCATATTATAAGAAGTGCTAGCGGTGTAGTCAAATAATTTTGCGTTATACCTCCATGAACAAACAGATTACCATTCAAGATTTACAGTGGTGTAGATGGAAGCTGCAGCCATAACTCTGAGGCAATATGTTACTTCTAAATCAAGGTGCAGTATGCTACAAGAAGTATCATTTTCACATGGGACACAAAGCGAGAGGTCCAGAGTTTGACCATTAATCATTAAAGATTGAACGACACTTTTCATAAGAAGAAAGGTGTCAAATGTAAAGTTCAAGCCAAATTCCAAAATTTGAAATATGGGTGATTTTTAATGGCCTGTAACTAAGTTGTGGTTTGGTTCCTTTTCATCAAACTCCACAGAAGAATTCTCCCTTGCCCTTGGAGTAAAATCAGTAATTATCAGGCTGCATTGTTGGGTTTTTGTTTTGGTTTTTTTTCAAGTGAAAGTTACAAGGTGGCAAAAATAAAACCTTGCAAAGGAAGCTGATGACCACTGTAATTATTGAAAGTCCATTATTTCTTAATAATAAGTTCATAAAGCTGTTTACATCTTTAGGGCAAAAGAAACTAACTAAAAGTAAGTTGTATGGATTACACTAAGTGAAAAAATATACACAGTATAAAGGTCTCATAACCCTGGGTGGAGCACTAAAAATTAACATTATTTGCCCCAACATATAAGCTAGCACTTCCCAGTTAGAAGGTCAGATGTGTGCTTTAGCTCTGAAAGCTGGCAATCTTTTTATATTTGAATTGATCAAATGTTTCCTTGTGTGTTATTTGCTATAAGAGGAAAGGCAGTCTGCCTCTCAGACACCTTTTAACATCAGAACTGAGTCTGAAGTCTGTTCTCAGTATTAAAAAAAAATATGATTGCGAGTACCTTGAGACCAGTGGCTTATCCAGATGAAGAGTCTTTAAATCCCATATGAGTTTCAGGCACTGGCATAGTATATCTAAGAGTCAGCCTCGAGAAGACTGCATGGAGACCTCATAGCAGCCTTCCAATATCTGAAGGGGGCCTACAGAGATGATGGGGAGGGACACTTCATTAGGGACTGTAGTGAAAGGACAAGGGGTAATGGGTTTAAACTTAAACAGGGGAAGTTTAGATTGGATATGTGGAAGAAATTCTTTAGCGTAAGGGTGGTGAGGCACTGGAATGGGTTGCCCAGGGAAGTTGTGAATGCTCCATTGCTTGCGGTGTTCAAGGCCAGGTGGGACATAGTCTTGGGTGGCATGTTTTAGTGTGAGGTGTCCCTGCCCATGTCAGGGGGGTTGGAACTAGAAGATCTTCAGGTCCTTTCCAACCCCAACTATTCTATGATAACTCCTCTCCCATGAACAGTCAACAAACCCATCATGTCTTGATAAAAAATGTGGCCCCATTGTACTACACTGCAGGGAGAGGAAACAGGAAGCGTAGGCATAGGATCATCTTTTCCTTAGACTTGATAAATCATATGACTGTAGAAAAGTCTAGGTATTTAACACAAGTTTCATTCTTCAACCTTTCATTCTTCATTATTGTAATGGTTTCTTTGCAATGTCATAACTAAAGGAAAGTAGCTATTTTTGTAAGTCTTCCATTAGATGTTGCACTACATGTGAAAGTATTTTCTGCTGTGAACTTTATTCCAAAGAATATCCAAGATGAAGTTCCTGAATATATTGGGCCTGTACTGAGGTCTGGAGCTATTTAAGTTGATAGATCCACAGAAATGTTGTTTGGAAGGGATGTCTGGTTTGTCCATAGAGTCCAGCCTCCTGCAGGCCGTTTCCCATCAATAAATCATGTCAGTTGTGGGTTTGTTTAGTGGAGTGCTAAAATTGCTTAAGGGTGAAAATCCCACCAGTGTTTCTGACTCTCTAGTCTGAAACTTAATTTTTCTAGTCTAGGTGAGGTCCAAGAGACCATCCTCCTACCAGATCCAGCAAACAGAAACTCATGGTGTGCTGCTCACAACAGCCACAGCCCAGGGCCTGTAGAAAATTTTCAGTTTGACAGGGTGACACTTTCACAGGGAGCAGGCAAATTTCCTCTTAGCAATGAAAAACAGGGACAAAGTGAGAGGACGAGAAAGAGGCTTACTCACTCCCCTGTTACTTTCTCTGATGAGATTTTTGACACCAAAGAGAAACACTGCTCAGTTGCCTTTTCTCAAACTACATGCTTTCACCACTCTTTATCAAGCAGTGTCTCTCCACTCTGTATTTTTTTAAGTGATCAATGATTAAGGTGTCCATGATTTAAAGGTGAATTTACAGTAACTGCTGACTGCTTTAAGTGCAAGAAAGTCTGTCTCTTGCTTTTACTATGCAATTGGTAGAAACACCATGTGTTCTTGGCAGGAAAAATAGCTAGAAACCTCAGGAATGCATGATTTCTAATTTCAACAGAGTGGTAGTTGATTATAAGTATTAGCATAGCTTAACTTTATCCACTATCCAAACTTAATATTATCCTTTGTTTAATACACTGATAGAAAAAGAGCAGTCTCCTTTGTATGACTGTTGTTTTCATTCTCTGAAGCCAAAGTTGGTGCTGACATAAGCAGGCTCTGGTCCACAAAAGTGAATGAAGTTAAACCTCATTTTGCCAGCAATGAAAGTTTGCCTCTAGGGCAGTGCTAATTATGGTTTATTTGTATCAATTAATCAACACAATGTTAACTTTCAATCAGCACATGGAAAAAAAACACAACACAATTAACTGAAAAACATTACAAAATTCCTTGATTTACCATAAAGTAGGATATTACTATAACCACAGAGAACAAGTGCAGGAAGAACTAACAAAAGTAGCTCTGAACAACAATCTCCTGAACTACAGCTGTGTCACTAGGGCTCAGGTCAAGGACTATGCAGTTATACCTCTGAGCTGCTGTGCTTCTTAGAGCTGGGGTGGTATCTTATATGGCACCATGCTATTCCCTGTAGACATGCTAGCTCTTTTAGTACAAGTTGACATGCTGCAAGCACAGCGTTCTATTGTATAATGTAGATATGGCCAAAATGTTAGGTGCACCAAAGGAATGAAACTTAGCCAACTACAATTAAGACAACTTCCCTAAAGAATGGAAATAATACTCTAGGTTTCAGAAGCTATCCATAAGACATTAGAAAATTGCATGCAAAAAACCTTCTGGAAATATTGAAGAAATTATAGATGGTGAAAACCAACTACATTCATCCACCAGAAATTTCATTGCGATGTCTGTCATTCACCCTATCTAGTTGCTAAGTCAAGTGAAATCATTGCATATTTGGCTAAGTGTAGCGCTCAAGACATAGGAGACTTTGTTTTACCGAGAATTTTAACAAATAGTTCACAGATGATAACATGAAATCAGTAATTTCTTTGAAAAGTATTCTCATGCATTACACAATTATGGTGTACAGAATCCAAAGCACTGAAGAAAGTTATTTGTCACCTGTCCAGGCAAGACTGAACGTTGAGTTTGTCTGATTAAAGAAATAAAAAGGTCTGTTTGGTTCTGCCTTCTGAATTGTATCATAAGAACTTTACTGACATCAAATGATTGGAATTTATGGTTTTTATTCTATTCGAGAATTGAGCTTTCTACTAGCAATGTTCAGTACCTCAATGCAGTAAGGTGTAGACAGAACAGCACATGAGCTTGAAAGGTCAAAGAGCATTTAGAGGGTAAAGGGCATCCCATTTCAGAAAATAAAGTTCTCACGTGCCAATGAGAAAGTGCCTAGAGTGCTAGGGACAGTTCTGGAATTTTGAAAGGAGTGTCAAAATCAAGCTGATCTTTAGGCAATGGGACAGTTTTGAAGACACAGGCCTCCTGACTCCCCCTTTAGAAAGGGCAAGTGGGCTTTAGAGAGCATTACATAAAAGTGCTCTCTCCTTGAGCAGTTCAGTCATATTCTTTTGATAAAGTTGCTTCACTGCTTTTAAACTAAGTGCTAATCAAAAGTTTTCTTTTAAGTGTTCTGCAGCTGAATATATGCCTGTGATGGGTGAAGTACTTGAGTGTGATTATAACCTGAATTCCATCCTCCCTATTAGAGACAGAATCTGTATTATAAATGAGGCAGGAATATGACTGGTTAAGCCTATATAGCAAGCAAGTGAGCTGAGGAAAGCAGACACCTAACTCTAGGCACCAAAATTAGTGTGAATACTGTTCTCTCTCTTATTTTTTCCCAGCCTTGCAATTTGAGGATCCTAAAAAACACTGAAAGACTAGTTCAAATGAGTGCAGCAGAACATTCCCCAGATGACCAGTCAGGAAAAGGGCCAGAGATTACAATGCCTTTGTTACTAAGTCAGCTATGGAAACCAATGAGAAGAAAGAGGATTTTATATTTCTGGGGGAGGAGGGGTGAATGTAGAAAAAAGGTGAAAGAACTGAGAAGCAGTATTCTTGTGCAGACTGAATTAGGCTTTCTGAAATGACATGTAAGGTTGAACCACTAGTATTCTGTTAGACGATGGAGTCTTTCTGAGATACCTGTAAAACTGTGCTTTAATATCTGAGAAACTATATTTTTAAAGAAAATGTAGGACATTGTTGTGAGTTTTTATAAGCAATCAGCAAAATGCAGTCTTCTCAGAAAAATAATGCAGACAGTTTTGTCCAGCAAACAGAATACTCAGATGGATGTTACTGCATTAAGGAAGAGCAGGGACATTAAACAAGCACACAGAATGAGTAGCAAAGGATCTTAAGTGAAAGCCACCAACCAAAAGAATGACGGAGAAAGGGAGTACATCATTTAGCAATTTGCAAGCCTTTTAGTGGTACCAGATCACCAAAGGACATCTGTGTAACATTTTCATCAGTCTGACAAGAGAGCCAACATCAACATTTTTCTGCAGGAACCAAACTAAATATTTAAAGGTGAACTGCAAAGCTAAAATGAAAGTTGAGTTAATCATGGAAATATGTACTGAATGACCCTACTTACCAGTTTGTTAGAGACAATTCATCACAGAAACATGTTGAGACTCCTATTAATCAAGTCTTTTTCTACTTTTCTGAATTTTATTATAGATTTCCTGCTTTTCAAAGCATGATACAATATTCTGTGAGGACAGCAGAAACCTTCTGTTGTCATACACATTTGATGTCAAAGAATAACATACATTTCTTAGTGAACTAAGGAAATCCAGAGGACACTCTCAGATAAAAATGTAAGGTCAGTAATGTCATTGTAGATAGCCTGATTTAATTCCAGGGTGTGGTCTGGATGGGCTCACATGCCTCCACACTCGCTCCTTGCTTTACCTTTTTGGGTTTTGAGCAAACAAGTTTACTATACCTTCACTGAGGTAGATTTTAGTAGAGAACATATTGGAGAAAAATCAAGGGTCTTACAGCAGTTATGGGACTTTGACTTGGGTTCTGAAAGGGCTGAGTAGCAGGAACAAATAGATTATTTCTTCTAGACAACTACAAGGGAAATGGAAGATGGAAAATTATATGTTAGAAGCATCAAAGTGTTTTCAAAATAAGATTTCATATTATCATAAAATATATATCATAAAATATTCCTGGAATTTTATTCTTGGATTTTCTTGGCACTTTTTTTGACTTACATTATTCTTACAGCCATAAAGTTGCCCATAAACCTATTTTTCCTTCATTCCAGCAAGTGTTCAACCTGTGGCACACACATAAACTGCCACATAGTAAGCACACAGTCCAGCTCATATTCCATCTTCTGCTTCCTTCAGAAGAATGGAAATAAGCAGAAACAGAGTCAAACTGAACAAACTGATTCAGAAACTTTGGAGTCCAAGAAAGCGTAGGGACATTCCGAAGCATAAAAGCCATGAACACTTATTCCAAAGCCCGGAAAAAGCAGTGAGAATCTGGCCACTGAATTCAATAGGCTTTGGAGCATACATATGCAGGCAGAGAGAGTTCACCTGCACAGCCAGCTTTAAAAAACTGCGAACTAACCTCAGCATCTTTTGAAGGTGGCTTCCCACTGTTGGCTACTACTTTGGAGCCATGTGGGATCAGTGGAGGGTTGCCAAGCATGGATTAGCCAACCCTTCCTTGGGAGTTAACGTGTCAGGCCCTGCACAACAGTGGTCAAGCTCTGCAACTTCTAGATCAGTTTTCAATCTCTTTCACCTGGGCCCTGATGAGACCAGACAGTCAGCACTCTGCATCCAGCATGGAAAAGGGTCTCTATGTAAGGTGGACAACTGCACCAGAATTCAGCCACATGGAAGAACCAGAGAGTATTCACACTTACAGGTGAATCCCTCTTACCTGTGAGTTTCTGGATAGCCAACAGCAATTTAATCCAATTTTTTTGCTAATTTGCATATTTATTTTCTATTTCCATTAAGTGCCAATAAAGTATTAGGACACTTTTTGCACACTAAATGTGAAAACAAGCAGAGACTCTCTTAACATTGACATAGACCCTGAGCTTGGGGAAGGTTTTAGCAAATCAGTCTGAAATTCTAAAAGGTTACTCAGAAATATTAAATCATTAACAAATAGTTCACAATCAATAGTTAATTGGAAAAAAATGAGTGAAAGGAATGGAAATTAATTTTTTTATATCTGATGGGAAAATCAAGCAGAAAGTGATGGCTTCACCTCAGATTACTTATACTATTTTGTCTAATTATTACACAGAATTGATCCTCAAAATTATAATAAACAGGGGAAGTTTAGATTGGATATGAGGAAGAAATTCTTTACTGTAAGGGTGGTGAGGCACTGGAATGGATTGCCCAGGGAAGTTGTGAATGCTCCATCACTGGCGGTGTTCAAGGCCAGGTTGGACATAGCCTTGGGTGATATGGTTTAGTGGGAGGTGTCCCTGCCCATGGGGGGTGGGGGGGTGGAACTAGATGATCTTAAGATCCTTTCCAACCCTAACTATTCTATGATTCTATATCAGACATAAAATCTCACAAAGTACTTTTGTTATTAAAAAACCTGTGAAGTCCTAAAATCATGGTCCTGTTTCAGAACCCAGAGAAACTAATGTGAACTAAGCCACTGATTTGAACAGGCTTTGGAACAAACTCTCTGTTAGCTAAGCACACAGCTATCAGTGTGGCACTGAGCCTGGGCTAACATACTCTGCCTATCATCAGGACTTTTTGTTCCATGGCATGTCTCAAGAAAGTCTCACAGCTAGTCATTAAACAAACATGCTCAAAAATATATGGATGGTTCAGAGCATTGTCATGAAAACTTTTAAAGAACTGGACAAGACACAGCTTGCAAAGCACAAGGACTTATGATGAGCATAATGAGGAGACAAAAAATAAGAAATTTTTTTTCTACAATCTGTAAAAAAAAGAAATTTGATAGAATCAGGCAAGGAAATAGTATTTTAGCAGATAAAACGCCTTCCAGCAGCTGGAAACTGGAGAAATACAACTCAGGCATGAAATTACAGCAAGGATTACTAACTAAAGGAACACCACACTAAGAATAGTTGTGAATTCTACATGACTGAAAATGTGTTCATCAGATTGGCCTTTCTATTGAAACGTATACTTAGACATCCCGGGAATTCCTATGGCTTTCGTTAAGTAGGAAGTCAAGTTAGTTCCAATGTATTAATGTTCCAATGCATTATAATTTGCAGCTCCTTGAAAAATATAAGATCATAAAAGGCATTGTCACTCACAATTATTCGTACACCATTTCTTGCTCACAGACCTTTCTGATTTCACTTTAAAGCAACCAGCACAGAACTAAAGGGAATTCAACCCTACGTCATCTCCAGTTGTTGGCTTGATCAATGGTCATGAAGGAAAGGAAACATGAGAGAACCAGCTGACAAACAGCTTGTTGACAAGGCTACATGTAACCAGAACAACAGCAGGACAGTCATCTAGGGAAGAGTTGACACCTGTTGTAGCAGAAATGAAGAGTTTACAGATGTTGCAGTTAGGGTAGTCAGTTTCTAATCCACACCCTCGTAACTCAAGCCTCAAAAATTCTCTAAGCAATTGTAATAAAGAAGAATCCAAGAAGTTAGGAAACTGTAGCAAACAAGGCAGAGCAGCTGTTTTAATTAATGCTTTGCTTAACCTGAGAACCATACTCCTCCTCACTGGGATCATTAAAATAAATCAAGTTTTACATGGGTAATGGCATTTTAGTTTGCTCTCCTGTAGCATCGCTGCTATAGATAATCATTTGCAAAGAAAAGTTAGAAATAATGTACAAAATCTTGGTCATAAAAAAAAGAAAATTAATTCCAAGTCACATACCTGCCTAGCACTAGGATGGATGAGTTTTCTGGGCTCACCTTTATGTTCCTTTCACCCAATATTTTTTTTTCCTGCTGAACAATGAAATTTAAACCACAGCTGTCCACTGCTATCTTCATTCCTGGAGAGTGTTCTAAGTAGTTTTATGAAGCATAGTTTATGAGGCATGAACAAAACATGTGAGTGTATTCATATGCACATGTCTAGTGTTATGTTAGAGTCAAGGAGATCACAGTAAATAGCAGGTGGTTACAGGAATGACTCTCAAGTTCACATAGTTGATAGGGTCAAAATTCTATTCTCTAAATCTTTCAAGCTCAGTTCTACTGTATTCCACAATACTATAAAATGTGTTAGCTGTTCTTTATTAGCATACATAAATATATTGTGATTAAATGAGTGAAGAGAACACCCAACCACTGGCTTGTGAGTGCTTATGTCTTGGCACACTTTTGTGGTGGTAAACCTCTATGCTGGTACCAACACTTCACAGACGTATGCACTGGTAGGCAGCTACCCTCTGCTGCACGTTCCAATGCATCAACAACACGATGGGTAAAAATGCAATATGGAATAAGTATTAATAGGCAGTTGGGTAGAAAAAATATTTTTGAACACTTTTTCCATTCTTTGATGGGTAGAAATCCCTTACCCTATTTGAAGAAGAAAACAACTTTCTCAAAGCTGGAAAGTTCTAATATTTTGGAACTCTGTTTTGTTTATGTTTGAGAAAGTTGTGGAACAGCAACAGGCAATGAAAGCATACATTGGCACAATTAAGTCTGGTAACTCAAGAAGCCAGATATTGTTTTCAGTTCTACACACATTTTAGTTGAAATTTGCCAACCCACTTGAATAGGCTATTTTGAAAACCAGTGGCGACAACATGTGGATAAAGTTCTGCTCTGCTACTTACCAAATAAAGGAGTCTTTGGCTGGAAAAGTAATGATTTGTGAATTGAAATGAACAGAGGCAGGGTGATTCTCTGGAGAAATGTTCAAGGAGAGAAAGACTACATATAGAAGTGGTTCTAAGGAGTCGCTTTCTCCAAAGTAAAGTGTGGCTACCTTACAGGGGATGGAAAGATCTTCACATATTAACATCATTAAGGGATTTATTTGATGAATTATAAACAAACAAACAAATGAATAAATAAATAAATATAATAGTCCTTCTCCTCCTGAGATCTTTCCTGTGTATTCTGCAGTTTCCAATGCATCCCTCTTTCTGGAAAAAATAGACCCTAAAAAACTTATCTATGCTGACCAATAGAAAATAAAAATATCTCTTGCTGGAGGGGCTGAAAACAAAACAGCCTATCAGTAGGAGGAATGATGGTTTTGATTATTTGCTAGATAAAATGCCAGTAAACTACATTAAAGTAGTTTTGCAAACCAATAGATATTTTTCCTCATATCACAGCTTTTTTGAAGAAGCACAACAGGAGGTGAATGAGACAACATCCAAGCTAGCTCTAAATCAAGTAGTTTGCAAAACAAAGAGGCCACTTACCATTATTTCTTGCTCTTGATTCCAATTAAAGTGGAATGACTGACCATATCTTTTTTCTGTGTCGCATTTAGAGTCAGTCCCATAAAAGAAGCACAGGACTTCAGCGTCTGTGCCAATTCTAGGCATTTGTAGTGAAATCCACTTCTCAAAAAAGAGTCAGAAAACTCACTCTTTGAAATCCTTGAAGCAACACTATGATTCTTTTGCAAAGTCTTGTTCAGACTTTTTAATTTTTGGCATTGTTTCTTATTTTATATTTCTGTAGTGATTTCTTAAAAAATATATTGCTCTTTTTTAATATGTGCACTCCAGGCAGCAGCTAGCACTGTAGGCTACCAAATCTGCACTGGATTCCTACAAGCTTTATTAATGAACAGCCAATCAAATATAGCAAATTTCTTATTTAAGCTAAATGCGAGCTCTGAGTTTGACATGACTCCAAAGATTAGTTTCATATTTTGTCCATGCTTTGGGTTCAGTATTATTTATATTGCTGTAAAGCAAGATAAAAGCCTAACAGCATGTCTGATAGACAGCTCAAACCCTGATGACATTACCCATGGAACAGGGTAAAAGCTGATAAGAATTAGAGCTGAACATTTTGGCAATTATTAAATGTTTTCTTTAAATGCTGTAGAGTAGGTTTCAGAGTAATTTCTGCACTATTTAAAGTCATCATATTATATGTACTGTGCCAAGTAAGATTTTGGCATTACAGGCATGCAGAAGGTAGAGATTTTGCCAACATATCAAGAGGGCAAAATATCTGTAACAAAGAAGCCATGGTAAAAGAGAAATCACAGTGCCTTTCTTCAACATGCACGCCTATACATATGGAACTGTGAGCTGTACATGACCGATCAAAGAGTGTGTGTAGAATTGCTGAAGATTTTCAGTATTGATCTAACTCTGCTCCCTATTGAGTCATCTCAGGTCTTACCCTTGGCTATTCTGTGAGAAGAGGTAGCCAGCAGTGACTGAGCTTTAGAATATCCCATCTTGCATATCAAAAGCTAAGCAATTCAGTAACAGTACTCTTGGGTTAAGGTGAAGGTGCTACCCCATACAATCATTTTACTGTATGTAGGATCTGGAAATGCAGTGTGGTGAATTTCTGTGACTGTTAAAACTATAACATCTGGAATGCCATCCTGGAAGTTTTCCAGGTGATTTCCATGAGGAACACTTTGTAAAAGTTGTTACCCTTCTTAGCAGAGTATGTTCCCAGGTCTGCAGAGGAGCAGAGATTGGATTATAAAGTGCTAAATGTTTTTCACAACTGTATCAGCAACAATACTGTATGGATAAGTATTCAAGGGAAATTATTTTTACAGACAATTTAAATGGATTTGTTCCAGTCCTCAATTAGATTCATATTTCTCCATTCAGAAATGTAAGATAACTTATCCTATACCATCCCTTTTTGAACTCAGGATACTCAATGTCGGTCAAATCTCTTCAGTCTTCCTATTTTCTATCATTTTCACATAATATTTTCCATACCAAGGCACGAGAAAAATGGCATGGGGGAGAGTATAGAGAAGCTCAGACACTACAAAATGTACAGAGTTGATCATGATCATCATCATGTGGCCTGGACATCCAAGGAGTTTGAGCATTTAGCTGGGTAGGTAGGTACATGATTATGGTAGCAACAAATAAAAGGTATTTCTGAATACAATTCAGGCTTAGGATCTGTCTCAGATGCTCACAAGGTGGAGGAATGAGGTACCTTGTCGCTACATTAGGAGTTTTTGTTTGGAGGCACCAGCTGCTTGTTGGGTGTCTGTTGACTTCAAAGCCTTGATGAAGTACCACTGCCCTGCAAACACACCACATACATACATCCTGGGCTGCAACAAAAGGAGTGTGACCAGCAGGTCAAGGGAGGTGATCCTGCCCCTCTACTCTGCTCTCATGAGACCTCCCTTGGGGTATTGTGTGCAGTTCTGGTATCCTCAACATGAGAAGGACATGCAACTGTTGGAACAAGTTCAAAGGAGGGCCATGGGGATGATCAGGGGACTGGAGCACCTCCCATATGAAGATAGGATTAGAAAGATTGGGCTGTTCAGCCTGGAGAAGAGAAGGCTGCGTGGAGACCTCATAGCAGCCTTCCAATATCTGAAGGGGGCCTAT
>JANRGW010047021.1:0-13073 GCA_024733675.1 Psilopsiagon aymara
TCCAGGATCAGAGGGAAGAAAAGGGGGGAAGTGAGTGAACAAACTGCGTGGCTGATTTATGGCCTAAACCACGACAAAGAATAATAATATTCTCTCTGGATGAAAGGCTCCAATATTCTAGAGTGGCAAGCCACTTTCCACTCTAGAATATTGGAGTCTTTTATCCAGAATCATTCTGCTACAGAGAGGGTTTTTTTGATATAAACATGAATGGACATATCATGGCCTTACTACGAATAATTTTTGCCTCCCTTCATTCAAGTACCCAAAGTGCCATTCCTGAATATTTCTGAGGTTTTCTTTGTATTACACTATTTGTATACTATTATAATAAGTAGGTCAAGAACAGGGATGGGTGCAAAAATGCTGCTGATTCTTGACACAAGAAAGATGAGGTATGGAAGAAAGACAAGTTAAAAAACTGTCTGGGTTTTTTTTGCAATCACAGATCCATAAAAATCCTTAGGGAATGGCCTGACTAAACTCAGGTCAGCTGGAAATGGGAGATGCATTTGTCTTGACTTCTATCTCACAGTGAGATCTGCAAGGTCAAATGACATAATTAAGCACTAAATACAACCTCTATTAGAATTTACAGAGCAAAAAAAGATTAAAAGAGGAAAAGACGTAATACAAGATTTTAAAAGAACTTTATAAAGACCAAATTACAACAAATACTCCAGTTTCCGCTGGCCTGCAGAAGGTCCCTGGTGTCACTTCTGAGTTCTTCCTGGCTGCTGTCTGTTCTTCTCAGTTTCTCTTCATGCTGAAAGCTTCATTAGCTCTTTTTTTTTCCCTCAGAATCTGCAGTCTCAAAGACTCTGTTTCTGAATTTATTAAGTTTTTGCAGGAGAGAACAATGCTTCCCCTTTTTAGGGAGCTCCTCTGAGTTTCTTTCTTTTTAAAGGAGCATGGATGTATAGAATAAATACATAGATATTGTGTATCACAGATTATAAAGTAAGTTCTGTACTCCCAAGCTCTAGAGAGGCTGTATCAAAATCTGGTGTACTATGACCTGTGGACTAGAGAAATGTAGTTCAACTCCCAGTGACTACCAAGAGGCAGTTGCTTTCACTTGATCTCTGGCTCAGTCCACTTCACATAAAAAAAAAAAAAAAAAAAAAACCAAAAAAACAAAAAACAAAAACCCGTATTTTTCATATTTATTCATACTTCAGAATCATATTCTTTTTTTTTCTGCTAATAACTAAGTAATCTAAATAGGTATTGCTGGGCTGTTTATTTTTAAAACACTATGTATGCATACACATGTATGTATGTAGATATACATAAATATATATGCACACAAATATATTAAATTCATCTGCCTTCGCACCCCTGTGTCCAACACTGATTGAACATCCTGCAGTTCCAATCTCAGTGCTATTGCGCCATGGTAGATGACTTGGGTACAAATAAACATTTAAAGAAAAAAAAAAAATCCTTGAGGATTTCTTCATATTCTTGAAATGCTGAGAGTATTTTCTTCCTTACTACCTGAAGAAAAATGAAAAAATTCTGAATGGCTAGGACAAAAGCAACATTTCCAGGTGTACTGATCTCTATGCAGGAGCAGACTGTTGATTTGCAGTGAGCACCAGTATTGTTCATGGCCAATGGTATGGTCTGTTTTGAATTCATTCAGTGCAAGTCTAGGCATTGTGCTCATGATATGGTTTAGTAGGGTTTTTTTCCACTTCTTTGGAACTTCCTTAATATTTCTTATTTGAGAGAACAGCACCTAATGCCTCTTATGAATTAGTGTTCGGTATATAAGTTTGGCTGCAATAGTACTCTCACTCCTCCCCTCCCCTTCCATCTCCTCCCCTCTCCTCTCTTTATATTGTCTATATAGAATCATAGAATTCTAAAATAGTTAGGTTTGGAAAAGACTTTCAGATCATCTTCTTCCAGGCCCCCTGACATGGTCAAGGACAGCGTATACCAAACCATGTCACCCAAGACTCCATCTAACCTGGCCTTAAACACTGCCACAGATGGAGCATTCACAACTTCCTTTGGCTACCTGTTCCAGTGCCTCACCACCGTCAAAATAAATAACTTCTTCCTTATATACAACCTAAATTTCCCGTTTCAGATTGAACCCATAATTTACTCAATATGTATATATGATGAAGTTTAATCATGACAAGTGCATGGCATTACACCTGACTGGGAGCAATCCCAGGCACAGCTACAGGCTGGGCAGAGAAGAGATTCAGAACAGCCCCACGGAGAAAGGCTTAGGGGTATTGGTTAATGAGAAACTTAACACGAGCCAGCAGTGTGCACTTGCAGCCCAGAAAGCCAACCGTATCCTGGGATGCATCAAAAGGAGCGCGACCAGCAGGTCAAGGGAAGTGATCTTGCCCCGTTATTCTGCTCTCGTGAGACCTCACTTGGAGTATTGTGTGCAGTTCTGGTGTCCTCAACATAAAAAGGACACGGAACTTTTGGAACAACTCCAGAGGAGGGCCATGAGGATGATCATGGGACTGGAGCACCTCCTGTATAAAGATAGGATGAGAAAGTTGGGGTTGTTCAGCCTGGAGAAGAGAAGGCTGCATGGAGACCTCATAGCACCCTCCCAGTACCGGAAGGGGGCCTACAAGGATGCTGGGGGGGGACTTTTCATTGCGGACTGTAGTGATAGAACAAGGAGTAACTGGTTCAAACTCAAACAGGAGAAGCTTAGATTGGATATGAGGAAGAAATTCTTTGCTGTAAGGGTGGTGAGGCACTGGAATGGGCTGCCAAGGGAAACTGTGAATACTCCATCACTGACAGTGCTGTAGGCCAGGTTTCACAGGGCCTTGGGTGATATGGTTTAGTGGGAGGTGTCCTTGCCCATGGCAGGGGTGCTGGGACTAGATGATCTTAAGGTCCTTTCCAGCCCTAACTATTCTATCATTCTATATACTTGTTATTAATACATTGCCCAGCCCTCTCTCCCTTCTCTTTTCTTTTATTTTTTCACTGTTATATTTGTTTGCACTCAAAAACTAATCGTTACTCCCAGTAAGGAAATATTAATTTTAACTTTGAGCTGAAAGAAGTAAAACATTGACAGAAATCAAATGAGAAATACATAGCCATTTATATTTATTGAACTGACATAAGTACCCAAGGGCTCAAATTGTTTGGCAGAACTTGAAAGGATCCATTATTTTGTCATTCGGCTACTGCAGCTAAATTAAATGAAAAAAAAAAAAAAAAAAAAAACTATTCTGAAGACCTGATGTAAATGCAAATAGACAAATTCCCTTCATCTACCTCCGTCTAATGTACTTTCTTGAAAGTATTGCTGAGCTTTCACTTCTAAGACAAACTTGAATTTTATCCTTCCTATACAGCGTTTTTTTTATAGTTTATACAGTCCCTTGAAAAAATTAGGGTTGTTTTTATTTTTCTCCCCCTCTGAATTTTATTCCTTTTTACACAGCTCTTTTTCTTTTCCAGGTAACATTTTCATTTTTTTTATAGTGATAAATTATTGGTCCAGAAAGGCCTGATAGATGAATTTATATAAATAAGTTTGCATTTCTTTTTATAAAGCACTAATGAAAATTTTTGCAAATTAATAGCCAGAAGAATCACACTATGGTGTAAAATCAGATCTTAAAAAGTGATCAAGCCTATACACATCTTTTGTAGGTATCTACTTATTTGACATCAGCCTGAATGCCAGGAATCTTTTGGACAAATAGGCAGGAAATTTATTTTACTACAAGGTTACATTGCTTCATTAGGAATGTCTCCAAAATTGAGGGCATTTGAAGAGAATTTTCCACAAAAAAAAAGGTCAGTGTTACTGCCTTTTACTTTAGGAAATTGTCTCCTGATATACCTAAGATTGTCTTGTCTGAACTATGAATATGCTGAAAAGTATAATTTAGTTTCCTGTTCTATTAAGGATAGCACGAAATACATATGTCACTATAATACTCGTTACAGCAATAGCAGTGAACCCTATACCAATATTCGAAACTTCCTTTTAGAAACAGTCTTTGCTCACTAGATAAAAAATTGTTCTGACTCTGTTCAAAAGTTGACAGCAATGAACAAGAAATAAATTGCAGATGGCTAGTTATATATTTTTGTCTTTTACAGTTGCGGGGTCTTTCAAATATATCTTAAGCTTATAAAGAATAAATCTGACTGTTTGCATTTCCCTTAACTGGGGAACTGCACAGATTTACCGCTGTTTAAAAGGGGCATATGTTGGAATCACTTTTCACATGTTACCGTTTCTGGTACATATTTAATTTCTTTTTTTTTTTCTTTTTTCCTCCAGGACCTTATGAACAACAGAATGATTAAAATAGCTAAAAGACAGGTTCTGAATAGACTACTGATGTGTTGTTTTCACAGTAAGAATTACATAGCATAAACGTATAAAACAATATGCTCTCTGCTTTACTTTTCCCTAGAAAACTTTCATACATTCCCTTCAGACTACTTATTTTCATCTTTATACTGAAGTGAGCAGATTGCTTATTGCAATATACATCTATGTTCTCTCTCATCAGATAAACTCAGCGTATATCATCCCCCTTACTGCCTTGAACTATGTATTTCAAGTTCAGTTTATATTTGCATCTCAGGCTTAATCTGGAAAATATAAACTTGACTAGCCCAGGGGATACCAGTCTGGGATTGGATATCCCACTGTTCCCCTAGAGCCCCAGCATTACTGATTTCACCATACTCATTCTTGCAGCTATGTTTCCTACTGACTTGCTTGATACTGCTTCTGACAGTCTTAACTTTGGACATGCAGCAGGATACTATTATTTTGTTGAACTAAGAAGCAGGTAGATGTTCTATCACAATATGGCAATCTTATGGTAAATGACAAATCACTTTACATAGGACTGAAGTTAATTTTCATTCTTGGAATATATATGTGCATATTTATGTCTATGTATATGTACACATACACAATTTAAGAATATTTTTAAGCTCCTTAATTTTTATTTTGGGATATTAAGAGCAATTTCTAAAATTCTTCTTGATTCTTTTTTTTTGAAAAAAAAAAGTACTTCTGCTGCATAAAATTAATCATGAAATACCACATAAAATCGCACAGTTATAGCATTGGAAAGAATTTAATTAGAGCTTTTAAAACGCTTTTGACAAAATATGTTTCTATTGAAGAATATTGTTTTGCAGTCAGAAGATACTGGGTTTGATGGCAGTTTCTTTGGATCTTGTTCTTAGACCTGAATGAAACTGCCAAAATGAACCCATGCTCTCTTTCCCATCTATTAGTTCCTTTTTTTCCTTTTGTAACTGAGAACAATTGGCTGAAGTCTGGATTCAAAGTTCAGAGCTTTGCCCCATATTAGATAAAGCAAGCCTTAAATTCGATGTCCCAGGGACAATCATCTTCCCCAGGTTAAAGGCTTAGAGGTCTCTTTGCTTTGATGCAAACTTCAAAAAGATTGAGCACTGAAAGCAAGACACAGTTGCTGTTTTCCAACCAGCAGCTCACAGGAAATTAGCAGTGTCATGCTTTCTTATCAACATAATAGAAATGTTTGCCCCATGCACCAGACTGTGATAAGGATAAAATAAATATTGCAGAGGTGAAAGTAATAGAGAAGTCTATATTTACTTACAATTCAAGTTGTTCATAGAAGGCTGCGCTTGAAACACAATACTCAGGATTAAGGCAGCAAGCTATCATCAAATTAAGACACATCTGTAAATGTGACTCATATGCAAGCCCTGCTGATGATAATGCTACTTGCTTCTTTGAAACTGAATGAGTCCTGCTGGGATACACTTATCTTTCTTGATTACAGAAATTTTCATAATGAATTTCAAAACAGATTTATAGATATGCAGGACCCACACTGAGCCGAAGAAGGGGACCCAGTGAGGCAGAAGTTAATTTCTGTCACAGTTCCAAATGACCCCAGAAAAAAAAAAAAAAAAAATCTTGTGCCAGAAAAACACTGGTGAGGAATCTCTAGAAAATCATCTCTGTTTTGCAAGGTTAAAAGTTAAGAATTAAAGTTTACCACAGCTTCATAATAAACTCTGCAGGCTCACAAAGATATATTTTCCGTCACAGTGATCACTAGAGGCCAATCACTGACTACAGTGTATAGTTCCTGATGCTAAACACTATGCTTACACAAACATATATTAGATTAGGCTAGAAGGGAAATAAATAAATGAGCAGGAATCAGTACAGTAATAGTAGAACTTAAAATGGCAAAAATCATTTCATAGAAACTTTGCTTAGATTTCCATTTTTCCTACGTTTAAGTTATGCTTATGCATCCAAGGTACTTACATAATTTTTATTATTTTTCTTGTTTGATTAATACTATGGAAGTATTGCTCATACACCAAGTGGCTCAGTGTAGTTAGGAATGTTTTACAGTAACATTCAAGTTTTAATGAATCCAAGAAAGTTAGTGAAAAAAATAAAATGCAGCCAGTTATGAAGTGCAAGAAGTCATTTCATTTCCTATCAAAATTTTCCCAGAATTCAACTACATCTTCTAAGCACTCCCAAACATTCTAAATACCTATCTCAGACCAGCTAGTCCAGATATATGAATGCTACTGGACTTAACCATAGCAGTATCAAAAATGGTAAAATTCAGTAAAATCTCAAAAATTATAAAAAACTATTTTACATGGTTTTAAACACTGAAAGTTTGAAAGACGCCATCTTCCTTCTTTCCTTATAAAGGTTTTTGTGCAGGTAAGAATTAAGAAGTAATGAGATTGATCAACATTGAAATTAATCTTTTCCCTGCTGGAATTAAAATTCTATTAAACCCATTTTTTTATCTGACCTATAGCGACAACAAATGGCAACATGAATTTCAAGTCTAACTCAATTAAAATTAAACACTATTAACTGGCTTCTTCAGAAGGGAAAAAAAATCTTATTCTTCTAATACACACTATAAGTATACTCAAACTCAGCTGCTGCTCCTGTAGTAATAAATTACCAGAAAAAATAAAATTAATGTTCCTGTTAAAGAGTCATTTCCCTTTTTATTTATAAAGAAGAACATAGATTTTTTTTTTCAGGTTTTCATCTGTAACTTTCAGTATGTACCTTCAGTGGAGTTCAGTTTAGAACTGACAGTTTTATTTGTCTCAAAGTATTAGTCACTGACAACGCATCAGTGATTGATAAGAAAATTAGTACTTTCTCAACAATATATTTGTCCCGTTGTTAACAGTCTTGCTGATATAAATGCTGCTCACTCCAACTATGTGAGACATTAAAATGCTTAGAGCTGTTTTTTGCATTGTTGGTAACAGTGGGATAGATAACCTATAACTGAAGAATAGGTATGAAAATTAGCACAATAGATAAAGCCGCAGCTTTAAAATTAAAGGCATCTTGCTATAAATCTAATCCTATTGTAAAAATTCATACAACTCCTTTTCAATTCTGGATGCCACTATGTTTCTTTGAGCATTTCCTGATATGTTTTTTCTTCCCAGATGCAACTGTAATTCAGTTATTTGAGAGACAACCAAAGAGAAGGCAAGTACTTCAACTGCTGTTGTTATAGACACTATAGGAATATTCAACAAGCAGTCAAGTAAGTGCAGTTACAAAAATGGAGACATTCTGCATATTAAATTGAAAAATAAATGCCGTGTATGTTTCAATTGTTCATTCATCAGATTATTTGCTCTTCACACCAGACTCTACAGGCAACAGATTAGCAGTCTATGTTCACTAGCATTTGTTCACACAGAATATTTTCCAGAGTACAGAACTGAGTTTTGGAAGATAGAGAATGATGTTCCAGTACCAGCTGCACATCTTACCCAGCCCTTCTGAGAAGGAGGAGTCCCATTTCCTTCTAAAATCAAAAGTTTTGTTTCTGCTTTTTGCCATTCCAGGCTGAATAGTATCGACGCAGCTGTAAATGGAAGAGTTGCAATCATGCCCATTTTAGAGCTCAGCTTTCAAGAAACCATGAATTCCCAGAGCAAGTAAGTTTGACCTTTACACTTTTATACATCCTCATTTCAAATAAAAAGAATAGACATACATACATGCATGCATACATACATACATATGTAGAAAAACAAATGATGTAATAAATGTTTTGATCAGTGTCTGATATCCTTGAGGGATTTCAGGTGACTATCAACTTGCCATAAATGCTGAAGAAATAAAACATGGAAAATAGTTAAGCCTGATGGACGTAGTAGTCTAATGCACACTTTATGCCTCCATATTTTTATGTCACCACAGTTTATATTACTACAGTGACAACAGAATGATCTTTGCTGTAGCTGCATGGCTGCCTGTGCTGTCATCTGCTCATGAAAGATTTGAACTTTCATTTTTTTTCTCACTAAAAACAGTATCCTTCAGCAAAGTACTATCCCTCGTACTTAATTTGTTGTCATCTGAAAACATTCTTCCTTTTGAATGTCAACTACATTTAGTTGCAAAAAAAGTAAATTAGAGCTTCTCTAGCAGCAAGAAAATATTGGAATTCAGCTTTAGTTTGAGACTTCTGATGCTTCTGTCTTCAGAGAAATGAACAATATTCCTTGGCATGTTAAGGCATGTTTTTTAATGACTGTACTTAATGAAATATGCCTCTATCAACACACACATATTAAAACCTAGTTGAACATTAACAGAATTTAATCTCTGCAATGTAACAGTTATTGTTAAAAGAGATAATGCAGGTTGTTCGGAGCTTATAAAAATCCTTAATTTGTATAAAGTCTAAACGTGACATGTGACCATAGAAAGGCCTGATTGCCTAAAGATGACTTACAGCCATATCTCATTACATTGGTATCACTCATTATGCATTACAGAAAGATCCTATAAGTCACAACAAGACAAACTTATCATCAGTTCAGTGTATTATACTCTCACTAGGTGAGTAGCAGTTTGACCTGAATAATACTTGAAAGCTATCCTGACTGAAATATTTATCTTAGCAGAAATTAACTATTTCATTTTTAATATACAGCTTAGGATGGTTAAATATATGGCAGAGTGGTATTTTAAAACATGCTTCTTAGTATTCATACAAATTTACCCATGCCTTTCAGAGCCACAACCTGTCATTATTACATTTGTTTTAACTATTTCAGCTAGTTTGTTTCGGAGGATAATGACTTTTAAGGTTATGTATTAATCTTATTGCATGGGAAGAATTCTTATAATTCCTAATAACTTTCTTGAGAACTAGGGAAGAATTCTTATAATTCCTAATAACATTCTTGAGAACTACTCATACAAATCATTATTGAATTAAGAATAAAGAAAGGGCAGCACAAATTTGAAGAATATTGAAGGCAATGAAAATATTTGGTGTAAAAGAATAAGTACCAAAAAAAAAAGAAAAAAGATTTTGGTGCCCAGTGGCCAATTAGTTAATGTAATAGCATCTCAGTTTATGCACACATGAAACAGTCATGATTTTCACCAGTATTCCATCTTGGATCTAAGACTACAGCATTGTTAGAAGCATAATTAAAACATTTTTAGAGTAATGCATGGAAGATATCACCAAAAGGTCACTGGTGGAGCATATTTGTTATTTATACTCTGGACAGTTCTTAATTTCTCATCTCTGGAAACACATTACCTAATAATTCCACCTTTTTCCTCTTCAAAACATAACGAGAAATCAAGTGACCTTTTAGATACTGTAAATGTCATTGTGAGCTATGATGAGAACAAGAAGGAAGTGAAAGTTTAGAAAGTTTATTGATTCAATCCTATAAATGTCTAGCATACACTCAATGCAAATAAAAGAGGAATGGAATTTCAAGAACTCTTCACAGTGACCTGACTTTTACTCTTGTCAAATAGACACATACATGACCTGCCTAGAGTAATTAGCAGGCACAGCAACTCACTTGTCTTACATATGACCTTCATTTTTTATTATACATTTATATTTTACATGTACATTAACAAGAAAAAAAATCCACATCGAATAAATACAATAGCGCTACACCAGAACTGTTTCTGTTTTAGGTGGGTGTGATTAATACTTGTGGTTTTGGTATCACTAAGTGGGGGACAGGTGATAAATACAAATGTTACATGATTTTTTTTCTCTCAGGCAAGGAAGAAAGAAAGAAATAAAAAAAAAGTTAGGATTACGGCATTTCTTGCCCTGCCTATTCTGTGGAAAACATCTGGACCTTGCCAAAAAAAAGTGTCCCTCTTCTGTGTAGTCCTTATACGCAGTCTTTGTGGATGACATGGAATTTGTAAAATTATGGCAGTCACTAGTAAAATAAATATTTAACTGACATTGAAATATGTTTGGGTGAGAGGGAAAGGAGATGAGAATTTTCCTCAACATGTTCATACTGGTATATGTAATTTCCTCCCATAAATTGCCCATGACAAATATTTTCATTCTATCAAGATCACTACATATCTTTTTAATGTAATTGTTGTTAAATGCTAATTGGTCTATGAGAAAATCCATTAATATATTTCATTTGTCAAGGACAGCAATGAAATTTATGTATTAACACTATCAAATCCAAGAAGAGGAAGTCATTAATGTTTTATCTTAATTAAAACATGATTTTGGTGCTTTAGAATTCAGTATGCCACTTCTTACATAAGCGGTATTACAGACTGTGTAGTGTCTTCTTGTTTCCTATACAATCTGAAATGAAGATTGAGAATGAAAGGTACAGAATGCCATAGGCTTTATATGATTATAAATCTAATTGATGTCAAAAAGCATTGGATAATGACTTTGGAATATTAAAGTCTCATTAGAAAGATTAATAGTATATAAACTAGATTTTCATTTTGGTTCTAAAAGTTGATATGGAGAACTATAGTGAAAACACAGACAGATAGTTATCAGACTTCTCTTAATTATAAAATCAATGGTGTCATCTTCTAGAAGTACAGGGCTTATAGGACTTTAAAACTATAGATGCCTGGGTAGGGGAAATCATAAAAATGAAATTAAGAATAAATAATAAGATGTATACTGAATCCTATCCTTTCTAATATTGCTCTGAGTTTTGTTGCATTCTTCCAGATGTCGCTCACCTCTGTTTCTTCATTCCTGTTTTGGCTGTTTAGTTTCTTCTTTTAAGAGCAGTTCCACATGGACAGAGATTTCTGCTTACATACAGACCACTAGAGTAGCACTCATTCATTATAAGACCTCAGCTATAAGTGCTCAAATTCACCAGATTTTCTTAAAGTGTCTTTGAAGCACTAAAAAAAAAAAAAAAAAATGTATTCTATGTATAGCCAATATCTGTATAAAAACTTTAATAATCTTTGAGTGAACTTCTGTTGAATTTTCTATTAGAATAATATGCTATTATCACTGATTTCTCTGCGAGTGGTATCTCATTTGAAAATAAAACAAGATAAAACACACCAAAACAGATTTTCTAGAGACAATGCAAGATTGAACGTGAGTGAGTAGCAAAAGTTATAAAAAATTAAGGACTGATAATGTAAAACTTATATAGGAAGGAAAACTATTTTTTTACTTGGAAAGTATTGAAAGAGATCAAGGGCGGGGGGGAAGTTAGAGACTGGTTTGTGGCTTCTGAGAGAGACTGGAGACAGAAGAATGTGGGAGACAGATTTCATGTCAGAAAACTAGTATAAGAATAAGGTATAAAGGTCCTAGATGAAGCCTTCGCATAGGTGAGAGAAAGAACAATGAAGAACATGCTAGAAACAGGAGAAAAAGAAGTTGCTAACAAAATATGTATCCAATAATCATGATGCAAATTAATAGAACAGAAAAAGTGTCAGGATTTCAGAAAAAGGCATGGGAAACATATTTGGTTTGAGACTTTTTTTCAACTTATGCCTGCTATTTCAGTTCAACAAAGGGCTCAGAGGTAGGGAAGAAATGATCAAGAAATTATTTAGTCAAAAGCATGCCCTGACCTGAAGACCAAAGAAGTTTCACTAAAAGTGTTAATGTACAAAGTTGTAACTAAAATAAGGAAAAAGAAATAATCCCAGAAGATGCACTGGACACTTGAAAAAAAGTGTAGCTCTCTGGAAAGTTATGATAGGAAGGGGAAACCACTTCTGAAATATATTGCAAGAGAAGATGAAACAGATCTCTGCAGAATCAAATGGTCCTCCCTTTCAAATTTATGATATTACTGAAGTATGTGTGATAGATTTAGGAAAGAACCAAAATCCAGTAATCCTACCCAGGCTACAAGAAGATAAACCCATCCAGTATTAAAGCAGATGCTTCACAAAAAACCACCATTTTCACAGAGTGTGAGAATACCTTGCTCAGGATGTCAAATTATGGCTTAATCCTCTTGAAAGGAAAGGACGTGAATGAACATTCCTAAAATATTGCATCCTCATTCAATTTCTGTGCATCTAAGTCACATTTATGTAAATGAGATAATTAATGAGGTTAGGAAAGCACCAAACACAAAGCACGCCATCAAGAAAAGTAAACTTATGATTAGTGCATTAAAAAAAAAAAAAGAAAAAAAAAGATAATTCTTTGGATTGAACAACAGTTAATAAGTACAATATAAATATTTTTATATGAATAGAATATTATGATATTAGTACTTTGGAAGCTCTTTCCACATAGATATAATCAATGTGATTCTGCTATTTTTTGCTAGCTCATGAGCATTTAGCCCAAAAACTGCACAGTATGTCTGTATATCCTCAATTTCTTCTTGCTCCCAAAGGGCTATTTTATCACTTTAATTCCAGCTCTCAGTAGAGAAGTACTTTTTTGAAGTGTGTACTAACACCACCTCTTTATGCATTCATAAGTAGCATGACATGTGTTGTTATGGAGCAGTGGAGCAATGGAGCTTCCATCACTCTGGAATCTGAGGTTATGATCTGGAAACTCCAATGTCCAATAGTAGTATCGGGAAGATGGGAGCATTTTATTCTTTGCAAGTATTACAGTCAATTCACTAACCTATAAAGTTCCTCAGCAGATCAAATTGTTTATTTTCAAGGTGTCGTGGTTTAAGCCATAAATCAGCCACGCAGGTTGTTCACTCACTTCCCCCTTTTTCTTCCCTCTGCTCCTGGAGGGATGGGAAGGAGAATC
>JANRGW010047022.1:0-11637 GCA_024733675.1 Psilopsiagon aymara
CCCTTACAGTAAAGAATTTCTTCCTCATATCCAGTCTAAACTTCCCCTGTTTAAGTTTGAACCCATTACCCCTTGTCATCTAACTACAGTCCCTAATAAAGAGTCCTTACTCAGCAAATATATGCAATGCTTCATCTGCTTAAGAGACACCATTTCTTCCAGCCTTCCAGTGAAGGCTGCTCTCCCTCCATTTCATATACCTCTTTTAGTAACAGAAGAGGAGAGAGAAATGCCTAATGTAATTTAGGGTCAGGAGAATTTTGACAGTGCTTTTCTCTCAAAAGATGCAAATCTTTCATCTTATTTGCATTGCTTTACTTAGAGATGCCAGATCTTTCAGGCCAAGTAGCTTTTATATTTTTCTCCAGGACTGAGAATATATGTAGTCCTCGTGTTTTGATAATGAATAGATATACTGACTGATTTTGCACTAAATTGAAATTATTTTTTGCTAAAAATGCTAATAAATCCTGTTCCTCATTAGAATAAACCAGAAATTTTGCGTTTGTCATTCATTGTTTCTTTTGTTTTTATTTTTAGCTTTTGCTTTCTGATGAAATCAAGCCCCTAAGAAGTGGGCAAAAAACATTTCATGGCAGAGCACTTGTGAAGTGTGGCCCATAGTGAGATGTGTCTAGTTTGAATTTCTTTGGTATACTCCCAAAATGCTATCTGAGAGACAACTCTGCAAGTAAAAGGGATACTCCTTGAGGAGAGTGATGCTTCATTTGTCCTGAAAATTGCAGACTGTGCTTGAGAAAGGGACTTGAACAACTCTACAGCTTTTGTCAAATAAGGTTTTATGTGTGTGTGACTTTTTTTCTTTTCTTTTTTTTTTGTGTGTTTTTTTTTTTTTTTTTTTTTTTTTTTTTTTTTTTTTTTTTTTTTTTTTTTTGTTTTTTTTTTTTTTTTTTTTTTTGTTTTGAGGGGGGAAGAGTGTGAAAAGGCTGACTCTTAGGACTTTAAAGCTGTTGTCTCAGTCTAGGTGCTGTCTCACTGATTTCACACCCTTCCATTCATCTACATCCACTGACTGCAAACCAAGTGAGACCTGTGCACATATGAGCATGAAAATGTTTCCCTAATAGCAAGCATCTAGTTCAAACATCCTCCCTCCCAGCTCTGTGGTCTCCACTGTCATCAATATGAATCATGTTTTTGGAAACAAAAGGTAGAATGTATAAGCCTTCTGCGCTGTCACTGCTAGGCATTGGCAAAGCAATGTTCCTGTTATGTGGAGGCAAGGAGCCAGATTTCACATGTTGTGCTGTAATTTCTAAACTAATGGTGGGTTGGTGATGCTATTTCCATGTTTTAGATGAAGACCAGCTCAAAACTAAGTAAATTTGGAGAGTAGAACAGGGAGGAGGGAAGAAAAATTTTGTTTGGCATGTTGTTTTCCATCAGCTCTTTTCACTTTTTTTTTTTCCTGAAAATTATTTAAGTTTTGAGTTATGTGTTTGTTGGATTTTGTCATGGTTTAAGCCAAGTCAGCACGCAGTTTGCCCACTCACTCCCACCTCTTTCTTCCCCCTGCTCCCGGAGGGATGGGAAGGAGAGCTGAAAGAATGCAACTCCCACAAGTTGAGATAAGAACAGTCCAGTAACTAAGATATAACACAAACCACTACTGCTACCACCAATAATAATAATGACAAGAGGAATACAAGGGAAGAGAATATAACTGCTCACCACTGATACCAAGAGAAGTGAACCCACATCCTTCCGGGTTTCTCCACTCCATTTTTACATCCTGGGCATGATGTGCTGAGGTATGGAATACCTCTTTGGCTAGTTTGGGTCAGGTGCCCTGTCTCTGCTTCCTCCCGGCTCCCCCTCCTCCCTGGCAGAACATGAGACTCAGAAAGTCCTTGTTCAGACCAAAACATTCTAAGGAGTAACTGAAAACACTGGTGTAATCAGTGCTGTTCCCAGACCAAAAGTCAAAAACACGGTGCTGCACCAGCTACTAAGAAGGAGGAAAATGACTGCTACTGCTGAACCCAGGACAGATTTTTAGTTGAAAATATCATTATTAAAACCTCTGACAAGCTAGATGAGGCTTTCTATTTGGGTTTTAACAGGTATACTAGATCTTACAACATAATCTATTTCTGATTTAATTTTTTTCACTGGTATAATTTTTTTTTAGTCCTGCTCCAAGGTCTTTCAGTTTCTCCTACTGTGGAGCCCAAGGGAACCAGAAAATAAAAATCTAAGCTAGCAATCACAGTGAATTATAATTTTATTGTTTCCCATGTGGAGAATTCGTTTCTTCCATTTCTTGTTCTTATTACAACCTTTGTCATGAGCATATATTATATAAAAAACCCCATTTTTTAATATTCCACGTAAATTCTAATTGAAGAAAGGCAATGTGACCTTTTTGTGCACAGCTGTCTGGTTTTTATTTCTTTTCCTGTGTCAGCTAACTTCTTGCAATTCCTAATAACAGAGCCATTGAGACATTAGTGTTTGATGTGGTGCTTATATGTGGAGACACCCCATGTGGAAAGGTGGTGGCAACGGTGTAATCTGCATGGGATTTCCACTTATGACTTGCTTGGATTTCTTATACAGCCTCCAAAATTAAATTGAGCCCATTCTGCTGAAGGATGCAGGCAGATTAGATGTCTGGTGAACATCCAAACAACTAACTACTTGCTACTATTTTATCAAAAGTTTGGTAAAGAATAGGCTCCCTAGTAATTTTCAATAAGGAAGCACTGTTGCATCTTGGTCACAGATCATACAGTGAGAATCAAATAAGACTCTCAAACTCTGCAATGCTCAGTTGTGTTTGACATTTTTTTCTTGTATTTTATTGCTTCAGGTAAATGCAGTATATAATTTTCTTTAGAATTATCAAGAATCAGAGAAATTGTTTTTTGCACATTCTATTTAGGACTAGCATTGCTTTCCTACGCATGTTACATTCTTCCTTCCTGATTACTCCTCATTATAGTCTCTTTCTTCAGTGTTGTATTTTATATCCCTTTTAAAGAAGCAGCGGAAAACCTTCAGGCGCTGTTCACCTTGGTGGATGCTTGTTAACCTGACTATGACCAGTTTCACAACCTCAGACTCATGAGTTACATGCAGTAGGAAGGGGGATATAGGAACAAAGTATTTCAATTACTGTCTTCCTTTAGCTCTTGATGTGCAAGAATAAAATGTATGAATAAGAGAGAGAGAAAGGAGAAAGCAGTGTGAACAATGGGGAGATTTCATATGCCTAAGTGGAGGTTATCTAGATAAGAGGTCTAAGTATTTGGTTAAGTCGAATTGTCCTTATGTAGTACTCTAGCTAAATGATATATGAGGACTAAGCGTAAACCCAGCACATTAGAGACCACAGGTCAGCAAAAGCTGCTCTCTCCTTTGTGGTACTGGCTCCCTCCTCGCAACAGCCTTGAACTCATAGGACGCAAAGGTGACAAACTGCTGTCATTATCATCCTTACTCTGAAATCTAACCATTTCTGCAGTCTACCCCCACCTCAGATCTCTTCTTACTCATCTCCAGGCAAGGAAAGAGAGTAGAAGATGAAATACGGGCTGAAATAAAGGGCAGCTACTTTCTCACTGTGGGCAAGGGGCAAGTAAATAATCCTGCTAAAAACCCATCACAGCTTTCTTAGTAAAATCTGACACATCATTTATATCTGGATGCTATGTAACACTGCATTCAGTGCTGATTTTCCCACTTCAGATGCAAATGCTTGTAGTAAAAACTCTCATTACTTACTGCTTTTATTGTGCTTCCTATGAAGGTGCTTATGTTAGGTGCTGATGAGAGAATAACCTTCTCAAGCTATCTGTGCAATGACTTTAGCACAGCAGATCGTTTATGGGAGATATTTTAGAAAGTCTGAAGTGCTATTTCCAGAGCAGTTCTAGTAGCTTGGAAATACAGTTGCTTTTATAGGAAGCACGGTTGTCAATAAAGGAGGAATTGAGGGCTAATGAAGAGCAATTGAGGAGTGAGGGAACTAGTCCATAAAGCACTACAAACTTTCTAATTTGTAAGACATCACCTCTAATATGATCTATTTACCAAAAATAAACCATTTAGACATGGAGGTTTTATTGTGCAAAAATCGTAAATAATGTAAGAGATCCTTCGCATTTCAGTGGGGTTACTGATGCTTAGCAGCAACTACTATGTGTTTTCTTTCAGTCTGGGCAACATGGGGCGAACATTTTCTTGCTTAAACCCCTGTAACAGTGCCATAGCTGCTTTTCAAGGGTGCTTTGTTTTACATACATGCTTAAGAATTTCCCTGAATAGCTTTGTTTTCTGCAATCTCAGTGAATGGTTTTGCTTATGGGTGTAAAGTGTTCAACATTTAATTTAAAATAATTTCATGTGAATATGAAACTCCTACATAAAATAAACTTTTCCACTTTGCAGAAAAGGTGATTATTGGTATCAGCTTATTATTCTGCATGAGAACTTTGATAGTAACATTTGTCTCTTTAGTTCCAGGGATTTAATTTTGGAGTAATAGCAAAAGGAAATTAGTGCAAAAGTTTATATTGTACCTCAAAACCAACCAGTATACTAATTTCTTAAGAATTATAGAAAGTTGAAAACTATCATTTCAAAAAGATATTTAGTATAAATTCCTCTAATAAAGTGTAGAAAGATGATGACAAATGGAAAAAATAATGGACAAAACATTCACCATATGATTCCACATTTGTGGCCATTTCAAATGTCGTATCTGTAAGTATTACATTATATCTTATTATTATCTGTGGAATATAGGGCAAAGCAATGATGTTGGTTATGTATTTATGAACCTGGTTAGTGGTAGCACTGAATTTTTTAAGACTTGACCTACCTGATCAAGTCATTTAATTGGAAACCAGTTTGCTCCTCTTAGAGGTCTGAGGAATCAGGTTCATACCTCTTCTGCTGTTTCCCTGCTGAAAAAAAAAAAAAAAAAAAAAAAAAAAAAAAGAAGTCATGGCTTCAATTTAGAGAAGCATCTGAGCACATGCTTGATCCTAAGCAATCCACAGGAGTCAATAGAAGTTAAATATGCATAAATGGTTTTCTGACTTGAGCCTATGGGTAGTGGAGCTCATCAATAACAAAACTAAGTGGATTAAATACAGGCTGTGGTTCAAGACAGCCTGTAAAAGTACCAACTGGAACCCTTGTAGTAAAATTGAACATGCTCCACTGCTTTCCTGAATAAGAAGGTTCTCCTAATGTAATACTGCAGGGCATCATGGGTTCCAGTAAAGGAACCAGAAATTTAAGGGATACAGAGAAGGCTGCTAGTGAAAAACACATGGGGACAGATGAAATCTGATGAAGTGAAAGATGGAATGTGGGCTGACAGGGCAACAGCTGAACCAAAAGAAGTGGGAGTTGGTATTAGAATCCTCCAGCACCAGCATTTTATCAAAAAAAAAACCAAAGAAGTAAACAATCAATAGCAAAGGATGCAGAGCCAAACATAACCCTTTGCTAGCTAAGCTTACAAAACTTTCCCAGACTTTACTAATATTCAGCTTTTTAAAACAGGGAGTACCTGGCTTTTCACTGTGGGTGGAAAGACAGGGGAAGATGTGTTTTTTGTGATACAGGAGGCTATGAAGAGAGAATAAAATGTCAAAGCACAGACGAGGTCAAGCCTAGCAGACACTTTTTCAGCTATGTATGAAAGCAATCTACGTGGAGAACCATCACTCCCAGCAGGGAGCCTGGCTTCCTGGTGGTGATGCTGTTATTAGTTTGTAATGTGACACAACCCACTGACATGGAGGAGAGCCCATCTAACAAGTGCAGAGAAGAAACAGGGCACTGAAGGGTACCAGTGGCTGTAGATTCTCTAATCACTGTGTGATATACTAAGAAAAAGAAATGAAAGACTTGCAGGGAAAGGACAGGAAAATGTTTGAAGGGCTGCTCTTTCGGCATGAGGGAAGCTTTTAGGGCTTGCAGTAGATAGTTAGACCGGTTCCCCTCGACCCCCATCTCTATTTTTGTATTATATAGATAGATAGATATTGAGGAATGCTATTTTAAAAGTTTGGAATTTGTACAAAAGGTTTTGCTTCAAATGTATGACCTGAATTTTAATCTAAGTTCCATTTATTGTAGAGAGTGTATAAGGGGAGGTGTTTGGAAGAGTAAGAAATTAAAAAATCAACTCCAAGGAAATACAGATCAAGGGATTTCTGGGGAAATAGGGACAGTTACAAACAGGTGTAGAGCTCTGGATGTGTAAAATCCCTTTTTCAAATAGAAAAAGAAATCTAGTACAATTTATCTTGCCTTTGTCTCAGATAAAATTGCAGATTTGGTCAAGAAAATATGTTAAAGAGCATTCCTGTTCCTTTCTGTAGTTCTGGGGGGTTTTTTATCTTGTAGGCCCCTCTTGAGAGTGGAAAGTGGTAATAAGTAGGGGAAATAAAGAAAATTTAAATCCAGTGTTTAACAACAACAACAAAAAAGATCATCTGTTGTATTTTATTGCACATAATTAACATCAGAGAGTTGGACTCTGCTATAAAACCTTTACACTTAGAAATGTACCAAATCCACTGCTTCTAAATTTGGAACTCTTAGTTTATGGTGCATGATTTTTTACTGTCCTAATACTACATGACTTTATAAAACACACCTCTCCAACTTTCTTGTAGGCCTCCTTTAGGCACTGGAAGCTGCTTTAAGGCCTTCCTAGATCCTTCTCTTCTCCAGGCTGAACTAAGCCAGGTCTCTCAGTCTGTCTTCATAGAAGAGGTGCTCCAGCTCTCTGATGATCTTTGTAGCCACCCCTGGACTCACTCCAACAGCTCCACCTTCCTTCTTATTTTGGGGGCCCCAGAGCTGGATAGAGTACGACGGATGGTGTCTCACAAGTGTGGAGTAGAGGGAGAGAATAACCTCCCTCAATCTGCCAGGCATGGTCCTTTTGACACAGCCTGTGATAAGGCTGGCTTTCAGTTACAATAAAAAAAAAGAACAACTCCAGATTCCAGGAAAGTTGATGGGAATTCTGTAATCAAATGGAAATAAGACTTCCAGCAGGTGAGTTTTCTGACAAAAGAAGAGATTACCCCCTCTGTGAGAAAATTAAGTCCCTAATGGTTGGATCAATATATGCGTGTGTCAGCTGTGAAAACAGTGCAAAAGGCAATAACACTTTCTAATTAACCTTTTCATCTTTGTGAAGCTCCTGCCTGTAGTTTATGAACAGGAGAGAAGGGTCCATTTGTGCTCTCAGGTGAGATGGGAAGATGTAGAGCTACTAGAAGATGACTTATTCCAGGTTCTTGAATGAGGAACTGAATATTTCCACTTCAAAGGCTTGAAGATGAAGCAAAAATTAAATTTGCTATTATTCCCACTTGAAATTTTTTAATTAGACTTTTGCTTGGCTCCAGAATGAAAGATTGATGAATTACAATGCTCTTTGTGTAAGCTCAGTAAGGGTGTTTCTGTGGGAACTCTGGATGCGGAGAAGTTAATTCCTACACTACTGAAGTGCTGTTGCTTCCTAAGCTGACTTAGGAAGTGAAATCTTGGCTTGTGGAAACAGCAGAATAGGTGAGGTTGCAGTTTCACATTTTGTTTTGTGACATTTTTGAGCCTGTTGGTTTACTCTGAATTTGTAGGTCACTGCTTTGTACCATCCGAGATAGCATTAAACTCATCAGACTGAGTTTTGGAGCTGTTGGATAAGGAGCATAGATAAGGGTGGGAGTTTGGAAGGGAGACTTCTTAGAAGGGTCTGTTGTGATAGGACAAGGGCTAATGATTTTAAACTAAAAGAGGGCACATTTAGATTAGATATGAGGAAGAAATTGTTTCCAATGAAGGTGGTGAAACACTGGCATAGGTTGTCTTAAGGGGCTGTAGATGCCCCATCCCTGGAAACGCTGAAGGTGAGGTTGAACAAGGCTTTGAGCAACCTGGTGTAGTTGAAGGTATCCCTGCTCATTACAAGAGGTTTGTATAGATGACCTTTGAAGGTCCCTTCCAATGCAAAACTATTCTATGATTCTATGAAGTAACTCTCTGTCAACACTGAGCAACAGCAGAAGGGAAAGGGGAATAGGCAAAGTTAATTGGTAAGTAAAAGAACTATTAACGTTTTTTGTGTATGATGTCTTTCTAGTTAGCATCTGGTACAACTTCCGCAAGTGACATGATTCATTCATGTAATGAGTTTAAGCAGTGCTCGTGGTGTCTGCCATGATGCCTGTATTATGCACCTTGATTTTTTTGGGGCAACTTGATTAAGCAGCACTTGTTTGTTTGAAAAATTTTCTTAGGTTTGTTGGGTTTTGTTTTTTTTTCTTTCCCTCAGAGTTTATTTTTAAGTTTGTTAGGATTTGTTCCTTCTCTCTGCATATCAGATATAGTTACCTGTTTTTTATATAAATATGCACATGAACTGAGGAGTGACAGAGATGAAGTTTAACAAATAATGAAACTCTCCTAGTGTCATTCCACTGCAATTTCACTGAATTAATTGCGCAGGGTTTTATTGATATCAGTGAAAACAGATACAGATCAAAGGTTTAAATGTTTTCCTTAAACACCTAGGGAAACTGACAAGTCTGGCAGTTGTCCCACAGTAAAAGTTAAGAAAATTCAAGGCTTAATGGGGAGCTCATTAAACACCCTTGTCAGTAATGCATATAAACTGTTACATGCAAGGAGTGGCAGTATTCAGGCATATTTATGAGGCTAATAAAAGGAAGAATTAAATTAGTGTGTCCTTGGGCTAGCTCAGCTGGGCACCTGATGCTTTTCTGCTGAAGTGAAGAGGTTTGACATTTCCAGACTGGGCAGCCATGGCAAATTTCACTGCCTGTGGCATCTGTGGAGGCATTTGCTCTCTACCCATTTTGGCTGATGAAAGAAGCAAGAAGAGATCTTAAAAGAGGTTTGTGGAGATAAGGAGGGCAGCTCAAGCTGACCCAGTGGAGAGGTGTGCAATTTCATCATGGCATCTGACCTTTCTCCTCTCCTCCTGGTAAAAAGCACTTCTCTGCAGCGCTGTAATTGGACCTACTGTCAAAACTCCTTTCAACACTTAGCCTGTGTAGGAAAAAAATGCACAAAGTAAAATCATTTATCAGTCTTGATAGAAGTTTTCACACAAAGATGGCAATATACTGGAGTACCTGAAGGGGTAAAAAATTTGGTTTAGTCTTTCAGTAGGAGAACTTAGCTAAAGGGAGAAAAAATTAAATGAGAATAAATAGTAAATCTTACTTTCCACCCCAAAATGACCTTTTTTTCTCGCTCCCAGGAGACTGGAAATGATGATAAATAATTTACAAACCTGCTGTCTATTCAGCAGGTTGTAGATTTGTGCATCAATACTGGATTTTATAATAGTTTTAATCCCAAATTAATTTGCAGCCTTTCGAAAGCTGAATGTGGCAGGTGGACTATGATAGGACAGAGTGATTCATGGTAAATTATAACCAAGAATGAATGGAAATTTTGTGTTCAGGTACAACTACAGAGGTGTGGAGGAGGAGAATAAATATACCTGAGATAAAATTTACAGTAGGGTACTGAAGCTAATACGATGAAACTTCATTAGGGTTTTGAAATCCAAATTGCATTCAAGAGTCTTAAAGCTAATATCTCAACAGTATACATTTTAAAAGTATTAAGGCTTTAAAGTGAGGTAGTATTGACTTTGTGTACCCTGAGATTTCCATACAGTATCCCTATGTTGGATCTAGAGGAAATTCTCTGAATTTTATTTACAGATTTGAACCTGGAATAACTGGCATATCTAAAGTGGTCTAAACCCTTATCTCTGTGAATGTGTATGGAACCTCTTAAAACAAGCATCTTTTTAAGCCAAAAGCCTTAATCAAAGTTAAAGCATCTGCAGCTGAGAAGCTATGGCGATAATTTATCATGATTCTTTATTTAGACTTGAGTAATGGGTCTACGAAAAGACTGAGATATAGCAGGAATCATGGCTGTTCCAAACACATATAACAAGCACATAAGGAAGATCTGACAGATCCAGGACAGCTTAAACTGTGATGCATATTATGCTTGAATATACATGAGGTCTTTTCATTTGCAGAGTGGTCAAGGATGTTTTAAACTAGATGGGGAGGGAGGCATAATTCCATCCCAATGCACCCAGTCAGTTGCCAGCACCTGTAATAAGTGTTTGAAGCAATGTAGAGAGATTCCAGCCACTCAAGCCAGCTGGCTTCTATTGGAGCTCGGCTCAGATGCCTCTATACAAACGCCTGTAGTATGGGGAACAAAAAAGAGTAATTAGAGATGTGTGCACATCTATGGGGATATTATACAATAGGAATCACAGAAACATGGTGGGATGGCTCCTATGACTGGAATGTTGGAATGGAAGGTTACAGGCACTTTAGTAAAGACAGGCCCGGTAGGCAGGGAGGAGGAGTTGCTATTTATGATAGGGATAAGATGGAGGGTATGGAACTCTGTCTGGGAACAGTTGAGCAGTGGACAGAGGCTTTGTGAGTCAGGGTTAAAGGCAGAACAGCCCTGGGAGATATTATTGTGGGGATCTGTTACAGACTGCCTCCCGAAGAGGACTCTGTGGATGATGCGCTCTATAGGCAGATAGGAACAGCCTCAAGCTTGCAGGCCCTTGTCCTCATGAGGGACTTCAACCATCCTGATATTTGTCAGAGGGATGGTACTGCCTGGCGCAAGCAATCCAGGAAGTTCCTCAATTGTGTGGAAGGCACCTTTCTTCTGCAAGTAATAGAGGAGCCAACAAGGAGAGGTGCCATGCTTGACCTCATGCTCATCAACAGGAAGGGCTGGCTGGAAATGTGATGCTCCAGGGTAGCCTTGGTTGCAGTGATCATGAGATGGTCCAATTCAAAATCCGCAAGCTCACTGCCCTGGACTTCAAGAGAGCAGACTTTGGACTCTTCAGGAATGTGCTTTGTAAGTTTCCATGGGATATAACCCTAGAGAGCGGGGAGGGCAAAGGCTGTTGGTTGATATTCAGGGATCAACTGCTATAAGCTCAGGAGTACTGCATCCCAACTAGAAGGAAGTGCTGCAGGAAGGCCAGAAGACCTCCTTGCATCGTTAAGGAGCTGCTGAGGAAACTTCGAAGGAAAAAAGAGGCTTATAAAAGGTGGAAGCCAGGACAGGTGGCCTGGGGAGAATACAGGGATGTTGGCCAGGAAGCTAAGGACCAGGTTAGGAAAGCTAACGCCCTCTTAGAATTAAACTTGGCTAGGGATGTGAAAGATAACAGGAAGGAATTCTATAGGTACATAGCAAATAAACGACAGACTAGGGACAACATAGGCCCCCTCTGGAGGCTATCAGCCAAACTGGCTACCCTGGATTTGGACAAGGCTGAGGTTCTTAATGACTTCTTTGCCTCAGTCTTCACTGGCAAATGCTCTGAACACACCACCCAAGACTTGGAAGGCAGAAGTGGAGACAGTGAGAATGAAGACCCTGGGCCCACTGTAGGGCAGAATCTGTTTCGAGGTCATCCTAAGAACCTGAACATAAAGAAGTCTGTGGGACCTGATGAAATCCATCTCCCGGCCCTGACGGAGCTGGCAAATGAAGTTGCTAAGCCACTGTCCATCATATTTGAAAAATCATGGCAGTCAGGTGAAGTTC
>JANRGW010047026.1:0-14051 GCA_024733675.1 Psilopsiagon aymara
CCAGCCCCGCTCTCTCAGCCTGGCTCCAGAGCAGAGCTGCTCCAGCCCTCGCAGCAGCTCCATGGCCTCCTCTGCCCCTCTCTCCATCAGCTCCACGTCCCTCTGGATCCTATCCCTTCCCTCCATCATGTCAAACAAGCTGTTAAGGAGACCAGGGAATACAGACAGGTAATTTCAGCCCATTTCACCTGAGACAGAAAAATCCAGTTTCACAAGATTTCAAAGTATTATGAGGCTGAACTCCAGCTGCAGGAAGTAGTTTTCAGTGAGACAACACTTTTATGGAAGGTTTTTAAAGAAGTCAAATTCAATTTAGTTATACAGCCTTCACTGAGCACCTTGCATAAGGATAAAATATCACCAGTTTGTAAAAGGTTACCATGGAAATGAGGAGGAATAACAGCCTCAGTCATCACCCAACATGCCAGTACAATCCCAGAACCACATACATGGCTCTATCTGATCTTATCTAGGAAAATCAAAGGACTGGTCACTGTGCATCCCACAGGGGGAAATGGAATGGTGATTTGATCACATACCACTGGGGACTCAAGAGGCCTCATGCGCAAACATATGGCTCTAACAAGGCCAAGGAGATCCTATTTCTTATTTTCTTAAAAACCACATCAGGCTGACCCAGAATCATGGCTGCACCTGGGCTGCGTGTGAATAACCATGGAATTCCATCATGAAGCTGGTGACATTGCTGGTGTCTCACAATGACATATGTGACAGGTTCTCTGATGTCATTGATGGAGATGCAGTCATGGGGCAGCCCTGTCAAGGAGCCCAGATCCCATGCCAAGGGATGGCATAGGAGGGCAGAAGAGCATCTCAGTGGTCCAGCTTCGCTTCTAGACTGCTGTGTCACCAGGCACTCTGGAAAAGAGAAGGACAAGGGAGAGGGGAAGGAGAAAGGGAAGGGGAAAGAGAAGGGGAAGAGATGAGGAAGAGAAAGAGGATGCAGACTCCCAAAAGAGAGCTCTCTGGAGGATGCATTCTGAAATAGAAACAGTCTTTCTTTTTTCGAAACCTGGTCTGTTGAAGGTGAGGTTGGACAGGGCTTGGAGCAACCTGGTCAAGTGGAAGGTGTCCCTTCCCATGGCAGAAAGTTGGACCTGGATGAGCTTGAAAGTCCCTTCAAACCCAAACCGCTCTATGATCCTATGAGTCTATGAAATAATTAAAGAATTAAAGCAAAACTTGGATCTACAATTACATTCCAGAGCCATCTAACCTATGAACCTCATACATGCTTATCTGATGGGGAAGGGGTTGTGATGCTGCCTGAGTCCATCCAGCTCAGCACAGTAAACGACATTTACCACTGAGGACACTCCCAAAACTTTGCAGTGAGGCTCCCTTCATTAGAAGAGGTTTGAAGGGATTTAAATCCTTGATCTCTATTCCAGGGACATATTCTGGGATTAGAATTCATCTTTTCCTAATCCTCCATGTTGTGAATGGCATGTAAAACTAGCCTTGGTTTATACTGATGTTTCAGCCAAAGATGTAACACCATGTAGCTCAAACCAACAGTTTTAACCACACCAACAGAAAATGGCTTGAAATTTTCATTTCAAGTTGATTCAACCTATCTATTTAGTATCTCCTTTGGTATCTGAGCCAGCGGTATGTATGATGGTTTTAATCTATAGTGCACAGGCTCTATTTGAGACATGGGTTGTCTCTCATCAGAGTAGCACGCACAGCCTTACCCTATCCCAGGAACTGTTTGTTTGCTAGTGAGCTGCTACTTATGTCTTTCATTTTCTGAAAGATGTCACTGTAAGTTTATGGCTGAAAGCAATTTTGCAGTAGTCCCAATGAAATACAAAGCATATGCCTTAAAAACACAGAGATAGAGCAGAGTGACTGACGCCTCTGTGGTGCAGACAACTTTGATCAGTATTTCAAAGACTGAACTCAGAGAGGATCTCTGCTTCCAAACTTAGTTTGTGCCTCTTTCTTAAAGGAGTTATCTAAAGCATTGTATTTGGCATTTGTTTTCTTATAACCAATATAAAAATGACCTATATGTTGTTCCTTATAATCTATTGCCTGTATTTATCTTATTATCTGTATTTAGAGATGCTTGTTCCCAGTTTTGACTCCTAGAAGGTATGTCTTCGACATTTTGCTGAATGACCTCAGATTTATTACGTTCTAGTTTTGGTATTCCAGTCTCAGGATGTGCCATTTTACACTTGAAATATTTCATTTACTTCTATAACGTCACTTGAGAGTGGGGGGACATCTGGGGCCCATGCAGGTCCAGATAAAGCCTCAGTTCAACTGGTTGAGCACATCAAAAGCACTAAGAGTCAGTCTTAAAAGGATTCGGCATAAATCATTGCATCATTGCTATTGGAAAATGTGCTGTTTCGGTCTCAGAGTTTCCAGAACATGTAGACAGCATTCTGACACCAGAGAGATTACAAACATGTGTTCAGGCTTTGACAGAAATGTGAAAGTATCCACAGAAAACATTATTGGGAAAATGAATTTGATTCTTAGAATTATACTTCCCATTACAGGAAAATGTTGCCTGTTTGATGATGTGTTGAGCTGGGAAAAAAACCATCTAAAAGGAAAAACTCAGAGATCATTAACGAATGCAATAACAGCAAAGTAACGATGCACTGACACTGGTAATTAGAAACATCACCAAACGTAATAAAATGGACCATCATCAGAAGAATCTCATATTAGAAAAATATGCAGATTAAAAAGGAAGACTGTTAATGGTATATAGAAATTGTGCAATAATGTAATTATTAACAGTCATCTTAAACCCTATCTTAGGCACTTCAATAATTCCCCTATTTATATGGTGGTTGTCCTCTTATTCCTTTCCACATTAACTTTCCTACTTTGTTATGCACTTTGCAAAGTCAGTGACATAACTTTGAGGTTTCGGGCTCTATGCCCGCATGTATTATTGACAAAAACAGTAAAAAAGAGATGCAGTTTAACTTGGGAGCTCTGAAAAAAGTCAGAATGAGCCATTTATGGTGCTAGGACTGAGA
Organism: Psilopsiagon aymara; assembly: GCA_024733675.1. Taxonomy (NCBI): domain Eukaryota; kingdom Metazoa; phylum Chordata; class Aves; order Psittaciformes; family Psittacidae; genus Psilopsiagon; species Psilopsiagon aymara. The sequence goes on from JANRGW010047026.1 coordinate 3,030, forward strand.
AAAGAAACACATTTTCTAGGAAGTGCCTTTCATTTCACTATGAAGGATTTGCTGTTGCTGTATTTTCCCAATTTCATTTTATATAATCTCAAGATCGATTTTCAAATGTAGAGAATTCAGCCTACCCAAGTAGGCCCTTTAAATGCCCATTAAAGGTTGTGATATGACAGCAGGAGCACTTAGAATCTTGTGCAGTTAGAAAATATCCTGGTGTCAACTGCAAGTGACAGGAACACTCTTCCTATTGCCATTAGAGTGGAGTGCTGGATTTTTAAGATGTACTTCATCCATCAGGCCTTGATAGGAGGATAATGACAACAGGAGGGAGTGAAAACTGATGGTCTTCTGGTCCTTCAGCTCTTCCCATTTGGTTTCAGCTTTGCAATAGTTTTCATGTCACCTTTGAATCAATTTGAGCCTCTAAGGAGGCCAGAGTGTCACTGAAAGGTATTTTTGTTATATATAGCTAATCCCTTTCACCTATGGGCTCACATATTTCAGAAACATGTTTTAACATGACACCATTACGGTCTGGAATCTGAACACATTCAAGGTAATGTCATGAAAATCTTCATATCTGTACACTGAGTGCCAGCCTTGTGATGGTCAGATTCATCCCATCTCACTCCACCACACTGAAAGATGGGCAGGTAGTTTAAGGTGTTGGTCTATAGCCAACAGAGAGACGGAAGAACCTCCAGGAGGTGTCACATCATTGATAAGTGATTTATATATTTTAGGGCAGGAAGGATGTTCTCCAAAACTTCTTTTCTCTTTCCATGGCCAATAATAGAAGAGTAACTTAAAGCAGGCACATAAGTTCTCAGAAGCTGTCATAAAAAGTGTTAGATCCAGCCATTAATACTTCACCAGCCATCTGTGTGCGTCTTTTCTACTGAAATTAGCACAGTACCAAGTTTTTCCCTTTTATTAGAAACAGCTCAGACAAACACTAAGGAAGCTTCAGAAGTGCTTGATCAACACTAGGAGACCAAGTGGGGACGCAGGTGACTTCTTCAGGACCTTCCCAAGCTCTCTTTCTGTCAGATTTGCATGGGATCAAGGTCAGTTGCTGGATCACTCTTCTACAATCAGTCTCTAACAGCGCTTCTTTCTTTTCACTGGCAAAAAAGGGAGCTCAGACACAAACATCTATATCACATCGATATTCATTCTGGTGAATCCCACCAATATGGTTCAAATAGAAAGCACATCTTGTGCAATTTAGTCTCAAATATTTGCAGTTTTGATAGTGCAGTCGGGTATCTCCTACTTACCAGCAAAGAAATTTCTCTAAAGCTATTGCAATGCATATGATGTTTATTAGAAGTAAAGCATTTCTGATATCTGCTGTTGAGTGATAATGTGAGAGGCTGAAGAGCAACCTCACAGTTTATAAGTTAGTGCACTTTCTGGTTTTCTAAAGATCAGATGTTCCAGCTAGAAGATGATGAGCACTGAGTAGGCAAAAGTTTTGAGGATGGAGTGATAATGTAGAACTGAAAACTGCACATTCTCCAGAATTTTATGTGATTATAATTCACAGTGAGCTTCTCCAAACTGCGTCAGGAGCCAAATTCTGTTTATCTCCTCTATCAAACAGTGAGTATAGGTCTGACTTTGAACAAGAAGGAGTTAATCAACAGGTGGGATGAAAGCAATTGTATTTGCACTTTAAGGTAGCATGAAAACTAAAAGAGTTAACTGAAGATCACTTACCATGTTGTTACAATGAAGTTGAACAGATGAACAAGTGCAGCTCATAAGCAATTCACAGAATTATTATTTGGAGAAGGCAAAGATTTCTTCTTGTGTATATGGGAAAAGAGTTAAAACTGTGACTACCCATTCATCAAATGCCAGATGAGGGATTAATGCAGAGATCCTCTTCTCTCTCCATCCTCCACAGTGTTTTGCTAAATGGGCCTCTCTAGCAGGAGCAGGGATGAGACAGATCAGTCTCATCAGAAGATGGGTGACAGTTTGCGTAGTTTTAGGTAGATGGTACCCCCTGGGTTACGAATCTCAGCCATCTCTGGGAACAGCACCCTCCACTTCAATGTACTTCAATAGAAATATCACCCCTGTTCCACCTCATTTCTAACTCGCATGCCGTGTTGAATTTACTCTGTACTAGAAGTTGGCAACTTGACAAATACATTTTTTTCTCCGAAGCTCAAAGCCAAATGCCAGTGGTTAAATCCTAACAGCAGTAGGGCAAGGGGTTTGATTTGAATGTGGCAAAATTTTCCCCCAGTGTCTGAACTCTGGGCATTTTTCCCTTACTCCGGACTTCTCTGATCCAGATTTAAGGGTTTGTGAAAGAACTTTACTTAGTATCGGCTGGTTCAAGCCCTCTAGCAGCGCCCATGTCCCTCAGCTACAGTAATATTGTTGGCCAGCAGCAAAATGATCTGACAAAATGAGGTTTTCATAGAAGCTGAATTTACAGAGCATAGATTATTTTCCTTTAGAGATATGAAAGATATAAACAGGATCAAAGCTTCCTTCCTGCAAACATTTACATACATGCACACTTCATTTACCATAGCGAGCTAATTGACATCAAACACTTGTGTACATAAAGTTAAATGTGTGTATAAATACTATCAGCACGGGGGGTTGAAAAGTAAAAGAAAGCCCTTAGGCAAACAGTTATATATAATCAAGTGGGTGGCTAAGAAGTTATGGCTTGTCAGCTCAGTGCTGGTACTTGGCTTGTGCATGTTCTTCATGTGAAAGAGCTCTGCTTTGACACAAGCAGTAGAGAAGAGATTAAAGCACGAGCATTTCAAAGCACAGCCAAGGAAGACTGAGAGGAGGAACACGCGCAGTGACAGCAGCTCAAGAGCAAAGCAGCATTTTGGTAAAGGTCAGCAGAGATGTGCTGCCAAACCACCTTCTTCAAACCCACTTTTCAAAGGTCATTCACACAAGCAATAGGAGGGGTTGTGCAGGGAAAGAAGAGTGTATTTCCATTGCAGCCTGGGGAGCTGTATAAATCTTTCTGTAAGTTTGGGGGAAGGCCCTGTAACCCCCTTGAAATATAGATCTTTATCTCAATGCTATATTTTTCAAGAAGGAGCAACACTCAGAAGATTTGCACGGCCAAAGTGGTTACTGACATTGCTCAGAAGCGTTTACCACAAACACAGTGATACTTGACGAGCAGGAGAAAAATCTAAAAGAGGCATTTTAAGAACTTTCTTTTTGTAAATAACCTTATTTTTTTTGCCTCTCTTCAGTCCCTAAATTTTTACTGTGAGTGTGGTGAGGCACTGGAATGGGTTGCCCAAGGAAGTTGTGAATGCTCCATCCCTGCTGGTGCTCAGGCCAAGTTGGATGGAGTCTTGGATGACATGGTCTAGTGTGTGGTGTCCCTGCCTATGGCAGGGGGATTGGAACTGGATGATCTTAAGGTCTTTTCCAACCCCAGTTATTCTACCATTCTATAAATGAGAGCAAGCCATGTGTATTTTTATATGACAAGCTATTGTGCAGAGGAAAGAGGAGTGCGTTACTCAGCAGTTTGTTTATAAGAGAGGTGTGCGTGGTGAAATAGTGGCTTTCTGTGATTTCCTATAAAAGGCCTGAAAGGACAGAAAACCAATAAACAAGTCTGGCAGCACCCCACGTCTGACAGCGTGCTGAATAAACCTGAGTCATGTGAATTACAACAGCTCGTTCGTCAGCAGCACAGGAGTCTGCTGGGAGAAAGAAAACTAAAAACACAGTTCTTGGCACCATCAAGGAGTTCACGCCAGTGTGTGTCAGGTTCAATTGCATGACACGTCTGTAAAAGAGCATAGGAAAGGACAGGAGATTCAGAAAGCAATATTGCTCCAAAACACTCATAAAGGATGCTGAGAAGTCTGAGCTGCTTGAGAGGATGTGATGCTATAAGCATCGCATCTAACCGAGCAAGAGGATGTGATGCACTGAGCTTGGATCTGGTCTCTTGGTTTAGATTTCCACTGATACTTCCTGGGACCACTTCTCTGATCCTTTCTCAAAGCTGCAAAGGCATGAATGGCTAAGCATCTGCAAAAAACCTATGACATAGATCTCAGAACCCCAATTGCAGTTGGCTGCAGCAGGAGTGGCACATGCAGAAGGTCCCACAGGTTCCGCCCCAAAACAACGCCTTAACTAATTGCAAGCATAAGTGAGAACCTGCAGTTTCTCATTGGTCATTCTTAGAAAAAAACTTGTTTTGAGAGCTGAGGGGTTCTGGTGAGGAGGGTAAAAATACCTGTCAACAATGAGTTCATTGAAGTGTGTAACCTCCAGGAAGAGTTTCGTACTTTGCTGTTGAATTGGAGGGAACAGGATTTCCTTTTCCTTGAGCAGTTTCACAGTGATAAAGCTTAAAATATGTTGGTTCTAATCCTGATTTCTCCACTTCTTACTGAACAGTTCATTTCATCCTGTGTTCTCAGCCTCTATATTCCTTATTAACACAGGGTGCAAGACTTTCAGAGAAAGTCTTATTTTGCATAAGAACAGCAAGAATTTGCCTAGAGGAAAATGGTACTTCCAGTTTAGAAATACTGAACCAGTACTCAGCCTGGTGGGTAACTTCTTCCTGATCATCAAAGTTTTGAGGGTTCAGCAAGATGCTGGAGATTAAACCGTATGCCTCGAATTGCGAATGCTGGCAATGATGCTCGTCACTTATTTTTACTGTTGGTCACCAAAGCAAGAAGCTCAAATCTAAAAATAAGAATCCAAATTTACTTCAAATTCAGGATGTTAGCTCTTGTGCTCTGGTTTGGCTAAATTGCAAAACCTCCGTAAGAGAATGCTAGACCAAAATAGTCCTGTAGTTATTGTTTGCAGGCTGGGATGAAGGAACTGGGATTATATTACTTTGTCTAGGACTTCAGACCAGTTAAATTGTGACCTAAGAAGGCTCTTAGAAACCAGTGTTCATATTCTCTCAGAGGACTGAGGCACCTGACTCCTTTTGTGCAGGTCATAGAATCATAGAATGGTTTAGACTGGAAAAAAACCTTAAGCTCATCCAGTTCCAATCCCCTGCCATGGGCAGGGGCACCTCACACTAGACCATGTCACCTAAGGCTCTGTCCAACCTGGCCTTGAACACTGCCAGGGATGGGGCATTTACCATTTTTTTGTGCACCCTGCACCACTGCCTCAGCACCCTCACAGTAAAGAACTTCTTCCTTATCTCCAACTCGAACTTCCCCTGTTAAAGTTTGAACCCATCACCCCTTGTCCTGTTGCTACAGTCCCTGACAAAGAGTCTCTCTCCAGCATCCTTGTAGCCCCCTTCAGACATTGGAAGGCTGCTATGAGGTATTCTTTTTACATGTGAAATAACTCTTTTTAGTTCAGTGGTCTGTTGTGCTATCATATGGAGTGTCAATAATGTTTTGATCAATACTGTAGTAAAGATTGGCTATATAATTACAAAACTCTTTTTTCAGTGTTTTCTGAATTGAGTATAGCATATAGCACATATAGTATACAGTCTGCATGTATATTATACTATATATAATACAGTATATGTACTGTATATAATAGTTTCTTCTTGCAGAAGATATTAACAGCAGGGCTGATACTGCACACTTCACTAAACACTGTAAAGCAATGGCATTTTTTTAATCAGAGCAAAAATTGTTACCCTAGACAAATATTTTTCCCCTTAAAAACAATTTTGATTACTCACAGCCTGAATATATGAGAGTGAGATCATAGAATCATAGACTCAGGATGGTTTGGGTTGGAAGGGACCTTAAAGATTATCTAGTTCCAACTGCCCTCCACGCAATGATATTATGAGCTAGCTTAATATTTGAAAAGTGACTCAGAAGCCCTGATGCTCATCTTTGAACCTTTGACACAGTTCAAAAGCCAATGCTATCCCCTCAGCAAGCATCACTGGGCTGTACATCACCTAACTCCTATGACAGAAAAGCTGTCTATGAGCAGAGGAGCAACAAAAGTCTTCTGAGTCAGCAGCAGGTTATCCTTCTGTGGGTCTCAAATCACCACAGCAGGTTGCATCAGATACGGAAGCGTGTACTGCCTCTACCATGCACGTAGTTTCCTACCACTCAGTGTTATAATTCCTCTCCTTAAGGGTTCAGTGACACTGGTAAAAAAAAATCCACAGCTCCAGGACTGAGAGCATCTCAATCCTTTGGCACTGTGACACTTTCTTTATAGAAGAGGGATGAAATACAGAGCGTTCCCAGGGGCCAGGATGAGACAAGCTGCCCGCAATGAACCCCCGCAAACATTGCAGCTCTATTCCAACTACAACACACATTTGTGACCTTCCTCCTCTAAAATAAGTACAGTGCATTAAAAACTCCCCAAAATTCTTCCAAAACAAAACAGCCCACTGCATCTTCTTCTCCCCCAGAGAGAATGAGAGAACAAGCACATGATACATTAGTCATAGGCTGTAAGATCAGAGGACACCATAGTGATCATCTTGTCTGACTTCTTGTGTAAGAGGCAATTAGGCTTCTGGCAGTTAATTCGGGCTTGAAATGGAGAAAAAAATGTACTGTGGTGATTTGGAGAATTGCTAGCAATGGAAATCCAACCACATTCCCTGCTCCAAGCTGTTCCAAAGACTTGTTACAAGCCTTTATTTTAAATCTCAGTATGTCTGGGTCCAACCTCCAGCGGAAGGTAGGTCTCATTCCGCCTTTGCCTCTAAGACTGAAAATTCTCCTAAACCATCTTCCAAACTAAGTACTGTAAGAATATGATTGAGAAAGATTTTTTCCTCTAGCTTTGACAGCACCTTGTGCCTTTTACTACAAGGCAATTTTTTCTACACCTTTATTATTCTTGTTTCTTTTGTCTGTTGTTTCCTAGCTTGCTTTATTTTTGGTTTGCTGTTGTTCGTTTGTTTTAAATAGACACTGAAAACAGGGACCTCTTTCTGGAGTCAGTCATTGTGGAATGGAAACAGAACAAAGCTCACAGTTCCCCCACTTAAGTACCATTAGATGCTATCAGATGAGTATGTTCATCTGAGCAACAACCTCTCCAGTCTCTACCAGCCTAGCTACTTTCCATAATAGTCTTCATTTTATTAGTGTGCCTTTCAGTGTTGATACTGTATATATGGGTTTATGTCTTTTTCCGGTATAAATATTCCCTTCTATCCTTTGCCTTTTCCCAGTATTTGTGTCATCTGTAAATAACTAATTATGATTTTTAGTGACATCAAGGCTTTGGTAGGATTATCAAACTGCATGTGGTCAGGAACATCTCTCCTCTTTCACTAAGGAAAGGAGTATGGAATGAGAACAGAAGTAGCAGGATATGGAATGGGTTGCTCTATTAAGATTATTTATGAATATTATCTCTGGAAATTGATGCTATTCTTCAAATGCAGAAATTCTTTGTTTATTTTTGTGCTAACCTAAGAGTCCAGTGTTATTACGTTTTCACAAATCTGCACGAAGAGTACCTTAATTCAGTCTTGGATAGATCACCACTTGAAACATGGTACGTTTCCTCCTCTGGGCAGAAGCCCAATGGTTTGTCCACAGCCCCTTCTTTGCACAAACGTCCCTAGTCCTGTGTTTTTATTCACCCACAGAGAAGGCACTCCATTCAGCTCAGTACTGTTGAAGACAATACTGGACTGTCCCTTCATTCCCAGCTGACCATGGATCTCTCCTCAGCTGGATTGAAGTTTCTGAGCTGGTCTGAAGTTGGGCATGAGCATGAGGTTGCCAAAACCGGACATGTCATCTGGAAAATGGAAGAGGCTACTCATCAAGGTTGTGTGCTCCCAGGGCCATAGGCACTGTGGGATGCTACAGTAGTCCTCAGGCCACAGGCACTATAGCCCCACCTTGGTCCAGACTGCCTCAGGGAGGCTCACACAGCAGCAGTGGGAGGAGGCAGCTTTTTGATGTATAACCCCAGGGTCTTGGCCACCTGGTAGCAGAAAGATCCCAGAAACATCTAGGTGATTGCTGTGGTCTCATACCCATCTCACTCCCCCTTCAGCTATCAACCATGCCAGCAGCTATTATCCCCACCCAAAGCAAAACAAGGACCTCTCCTTCTGCTGTGGGTCCTGACTAAGCTACTCCAGACATGGCTTCTTTAACGAGTATATCAAGTTTAGCTGGCAAAAGATAAGCCATTAACACAGCATTTATTAGAAGCAACAATTATACAGAAAAAGGGAGTATCTTGGATACAGGAGCCTCATATTCCTTACAAGCTCATTTCCAGCAAATGTTGTCCACAGATATTCCCCCAAGTTATTACAAACAACACCCTTTCCTTTGATCCCAAACCACTAGAGATTTTGATGTGAGTTGGCTTACCACGGAGCCCTCTTGCACACACATAGCTTTGACCTCAAAAGCAACCCACCGGTTTGGTCATTGAAGAGACAACTCACATCAGCCCCTTCAAGTAGACAATTATGTGGCAATATCCCAAAACAAAGGCTTTCATTAAGATAAAGACTTTGGTGTGACTCTGGGGTCTAATGCAGCAATGAAGCAGAACTGAACCTGAATTACCAGCTTCCCTGGAATACACTACAATAGGTTAACTTCAGAACGATGCCACATCTCTCCAAAAGAGACAAACTTTGTTAAGAAAAATCAGCTCCAAAGGCAACTAGTGGCATGCAGCTCTTTGCATTCCTCATGGCTGTTAATTAGTTAACCAAGGATCTGCTACCCACACGTATGTGTATAAATAACACAGGCAGATAGCTGAGTTTGGGTGAAAACTTAAAGGCAGTTCCCAGCTGAAAAGAAGAGTGGTGGCCCTGAGGGTCCTGTATGTGAATTGCTTCTGTGAGCCAAAGTGGAGGCAGTGTTTTTGCATTTGGAAACCAGACGGTTGTAGAACTCGATTCAGAACATTTAATTGTTCTTGGCTTTAATTCCTGCTTCTTTTCACTACAAGGAGAGACATCTAAGAAACATGAAGGTCAAATTTTACTCTCATTTATACCAGTTCAACACCAAGAGGTCAGCAGGATCCTACAGAAGCTCCTCCATGGGCTTGCCAGGAAGGAGGGTGTTGAACGCAACTGACCCCCAACAGCCCAGACCCATCTGACTCATCTGCCTCTTCAGTTCTTTCTAATCCCAGACACTGTGCCTAATGCCAAGAGGAAGCCTATTGTGTAGTGCTCTTCCTCAGAGCTAATCATAGAAGCATAGAATGAACTAGGCTGGAAAAGATCTTTGTGATCATCAAATCCAACCATTCCACCCAGTACTGCCAAATCCACCACCAAACCATGCCATTCTCCTCTGTTCCTTATAGAATGATGGGGTCCTGTGAAAGTCATAGTTGGAAAACACCCTCCATGGAAGACCACGGACTTCCCTGGCAATGCCAGGAATTGAGATTTCTACAGAATTTCATCTTTTTTTGGCCTATTTTTTGTGAATGATTTATTACCTATGCCAAGCAAATGGCTGAAAGCAACTGGTCCAGCTCTTTGCTTGGAAGAGAATGCCTTTGCCTGCTCATCCAAGAGGACTGGTCTAACGGGCCACATGAAAGGACAGATACCTGCTTACGGTCTGGTGAAGTTTACTGTCCAGATATGACTTCTTTCTCAGTCACACTGGTAAAATCAGGTTTAATTTACAGGTTATAAGATCAGAGTGGATCAGTGATTTTTCAGCCTGATTGTCTAAATAATTCAGAGAAAGAGCTCCTTTGGGCAAGTTTCTATTTGCACAAAACAGTCTTTTCTGAAAAAACATTCCACTTTGACTTAAACATGGCCCTGATTAAACATGCTACAATAGATATGTTTTTCCTGTTTTTTTGTGCATGCTGTTAATAACGTGTGCTTTAATTAGCGCTATCATTGACTAAAAACATGGGCTAATAAGGAATGTTCAGATCTAAGATTACAATTCACAGTTTGTTCCTTCTGGGGAAAAACATGCTGCTAGCTCATGATCTGGGCCAAAAAGGTTTATCCTGCTTGAAACACTAGAGAATTAAGGAATTTCAGAAGCAAGGACATGTTAGTCCATATCATCCGTGAGTTTGTGGTGACTTCCCTCCAGGACTGGGAGAAAGGATCAGAATGGGTTCAAAATTCCTCTTTCCTGGTTTGTGAACATGATTCCCAACATAAGATGCTTGGCTTGCATATTAGCAGCTATTCCTGGAAATATTGCAATTCCCATACATTTGTCTGTCCTAGCAGTCATTCTTAGGTCAATGTGAGCCAATCAGTGTATTTTGAAGTCAGCAGGATAGAGGAATCTGAGGATTTTGCACTGTTTTTATTAGCTTCAACATTTCCATAGTGCTTTATATTGTGCATTTCATCTGGAGATGAACACACCATAATTCTAATTGCCACAAAAGGGTAAAAGAAAAAACAAATATGCCACAATGAAGCTCAAAAAGCAGGGAGAAAACATCCCTTTGAGAGGCTGGAGCACCCAGGGACAGTGCTGGCACAAAAAGCTGCTGTGTTGCTGTGTCACAGAAGCTTGAGGGGATCTGATGCCTTTGGTCAAAGCTGAAAGTTGGAGCTGAGTCTTCATTTTCACATCCAGACTAAACTAATCAGCAGTGTGAGCAGGGCTGTTGTGGTTCTACCTCCTCGTTTTAACCTTCATTCCCCTACTCCAAAGCTTCCCAATGAAACTATTTAGCAAATTCTACCAAAATCTGTGGTAACTTCAGAAATTAAGAAAATAATTTTGCCTGGTACTTAACATTAACTAAACTATTATTTTCCCCACTTCAGTGCTTGCAGTGCATAACAAGCACTCTCCACTCATGAAGAAGAGCCAGCAGAACCTGAGCTCAGGACTTGGAGACTGGTTTCAAGTATTAGGTCTGAGGCACCACCAGCAACAACACTGAGCCTTGAATGGCCTTGGAAGAGATGACATAACATACCCTATTATAATAGCTGATTATCTTGTCTTCCCTCACTCCATAATACTGTGAGGGTGCTGAGGCGCTGGCACAGGGTGCCCAGAGAAGCTGTGGCTGCCCCATCCCTGCAGTGCTCAAGGC